>JADBJO010014092.1:25000-28014 GCA_016801955.1 Conus betulinus | reverse complement strand
GCTGGGAAAGGGAAATGAAACGGGGAACTTTGCAGTCCTTCAGCAGAATTGTTCACTGCGTGTGTGTGTGTGTGTGTTGGAGAGAGTAGGAGGGGAGAGAGATGGGGATTGGGGGAGGTGGTGGGGGGTAGTGGGAGCACACCGGTAGCCAATCAGGTGGTAGCCAGCAGCCAGAGAAAATTTGAATTAATTCAGGGAGGTGAGTTCTCAGTGTAATAACTGCAATCAGCATTCGGCTCCATACAGGATTGTCAGTCCCAAAATAGATTTTAGTTCTAGTTCTGGTTAGCCTGTCTGAAAAAGTTTTTACCCCCCCCCCCCCCCCCCCCCCAATTACGCCTCCCCTACCCTCTCCACACCCAGAGGGTGAACTGTCTCATGTCTGACTTGGCCTGTGGAAGAGTGGAAGTTGTGGTTGCAGGGGTGATGGTACTAATGGTGGTGATGATGGAGAGTGAAACTTCATTGTCTCGTGTCAGACATATCCAGTATATATATGTGTGTGTGTGTGTGCGTACGTACTTGGGAGGGGAGTGAAGGAGGGTAGCGTGTGCTCTTTCTTGTGAGGCTTTTTTGTGTGTGTGTGTGGGGGGGGGGGGTGAAGGGGGTACGTAGGGGGGGGGTGTGTGAGCAGGACTACAGAACAGAAGACTGGCTGTCTCATGTCAGACTTACAATTTGTGTATACTAGCGAATGAGTAGAGAAGTTTTGGAAGGGGAAGGACCTCAATGTTTCTTGCTAGATTTAGTCTGGGTGTGTGTGTGTGTGTGTAGGAGGGAGGGGGAAGGGGGTTGTCACTGGTAGCCAAATATCAGACAAAATTTGAATTAATTCAGGGAGATTAGTGCTCACTGAATTGACAGTGATCAGTATCCAGTGTAGGTAAAATGTTTTTTTTTAAGCAGAATTCAGTTCTTTTTCAGTGGTCTGTCCAGATATTTGATTGACAGAGTATCCCCCCCCCCCCCTTTTTTTTTTTTTAAATAAAGAAAGGAAACTGTCACTTGTCAGGCTTGCTGTATGAGGCTGTGTGTAGGATGGCATCGTAGGACTGGGATTGAAAAGAGATGGCAGGAAGGGGGTGTGGGGGGATGAGAGAGGGTGAAGCCACTTTCATAGATAGCCCCTTGCTAAACGTGTCCAGTGTGTGTGTGTGTGTGTGTGTGTGTTCCTTTGAAGTTGGATGTTGGATGTAGTGACTGATACACTCGTTTTTTTTTTTCTGCTAGCTGAACATGTTCCATATTAAACATGTCAAGAGGAAGAAGAAGAAACTCTAGGGAGAGCTGGACAGCAGAACATCTTAAGAGAAGGAGCCCCTTTCAAGCAAAAACTCTCAAATGTCAGATGGTGTGGTGCTATACTTTTGGATGCCCTTCTGCTGTTGTCATCACCTGGATTCAAACGTGCACCCACCCAAAGATTTCAGTTTTTTTGTTTTTGTTCATTTGTTTGGATTTTTTTGTGTGTGTTTTATCTGGCAATAGAACAGTGTTGAGAATTTTCCATCACTGCAGAGTTTTACTTCTCAGTGGTTTGAAACTTTTTTTGTTGTTGTAGTTCTTTGTCTGTGACTACAAGCACCACAGTGCTTGCCAGTGTACAGCAAGTAACTAGACAAAAAAACCACTAACACAGGCCTACCCAGAACTGAGATTGTGAAGATCATAAAATAGCTGCCTGATTTTCGTGGAATGATCATGATGTGTTTTGCTTTCCTTTTGCTACAGAATATCAGATTTATTCATGACATGTCCAAGGAATCTACTGAATCAGTGGGTTATATCATAACAAGCCCATATTGCATCGATTACATTTTTGAGATCTTCATCACTGTCAGGTACCCGTCAAGATATAGCCGCCATTGGCTTAGAGTTCCTGACTTTGGCACATTCATGCAGTGCTTGGCACCTGACCTTGTGCCACCCCCCCCCCCCCCCTCTCTCTCTCTCTCTGAGTATAAAGTATTAAATCCACTGTCAAAATGGACAGCTTTAGTGACTTTTTTTGTCAAACATATCTTAAATCTGGTAAATTTCCCATTTTCAGAATCTCTGCACACCTCCAGGATGGTCAGGTATTTCAAGGCCGAATCACCTTGTGGGGGATGTTGGATAGAGTTGGATACATGTGAAATACTGGGAAATCCTGTGTTATATATATAAAGTTCACTGTTCTTTTCATCTGATCAGATTCAGCTGGAACCCTTTCTCGGTTTCTTCTTCCATCGTCTTTTTGTGCTCTGGTCCTCTTCTTCTTCCCAGACACTGAGAGCTGCTACGTGACATATCACATAAGCAGATGAAATGCTATGTGAAATTATATCATATAAGCAGATGTGCCCACCATGCCCCTTGCTCTCACTTCTGTGGTGACTTTGGATTGGCATTGGAATCTTCAAGACCTGTGCTAGTTAGGCCCAGCTCATGGATGCTTCTGTCTTTATAGATATGTGTGGTTCCGGCATTCTGCTTTGATATGGTCTTGTGAGGTTAATTAGAATCACTGTGTTTTGATGAATGTAAGCAGGGTACTGTCCAGTCTTAGGCTGCTGTTTTTTTAAATTTCTGAGTGTTTTTTTTTTCTGTTCCATTCTTGAAGGTTTGCTATGCTTTCCTGTCAACTGCTGCTCCATCCAGTAACTCCTTAATGACAGAAGAAGAAAAGAAAAGACAAAAAAAGTATTTTTACACACACATATTACGACTTTTTATTTATGTCAAGAAAAATGAATGACAGAAACAAGAGAAATCAATGACACTTAGAAAGTTCCTGTTTAGGTGGGGAAAAAAATCACGAACAGGTAATCTCTAGCACACTTCTCTTTAACTGTTTTGAACCATGGTGTGTGATTTTCCATTACCCACCCCACCCCACCCCACCATCACCCCCTCCACCCCCCCATCCCCCCCCCCCCCCCCCAAAAAAAGAAGAAAGAAGAAGAAGAAATTTCCATTCCTAGACTCTCAGTGACATATATAAAATGAGATTGTATTGGCTGTCTTGTGTGCTC
>JADBJO010014092.1:7500-22500 GCA_016801955.1 Conus betulinus | reverse complement strand
CTGGGAGTGGGATGTTCGTTTTTGCTGTGGCATACAGGTGCAGTGTAACACTTTTTTGTTTTGCACTGGAAATGTGAAGGTAGACTGGACAGCCTATTGATTTATGTCAGGGAACTGGGTCAACTCTATGGGGCGGCTGATAGGGTGCTGTGGCAGGTGGTAAGACTGGTGGAGGAAGTCAGGATTGGGACACTTTCTCATTTGTGTGTGTGTGTGTGTGTGAGATTGTACCAAACCAGACAAGAGGATCTTTTTTCTAAGAGTAAGACTCACTTCTTTGCTTAAAAAAAAAAAAAAAAAATCTAGTCACTCCGCAGAAAGAAAGAAAAAAAAAAATCTGAAACCCAGAATCCAGTCATATGTCAAAGATTTTTTGCAAGAGGACTGGAAGGAACTCGCAGACGAATAACAAACTGTTTCAGATCCATGCAAACCTGAAAAATGTTTTTTACCGTCTGCCACTGTTGCTGTCAAAAAGAAAAGTTACGTGTTGATTACATACAGACCACTATTGCTTGTATCTTTAAGTGGTGAGGAAACTTACGTGATCTATTCTGCATGGAGTTCCACTCCATATGACATGTTCTTATAGACTGTTGGGACGAACAAACGTGATATCAGGCACACTTTTAATGGCAGATTCCATTAACACCTTTTCAGAAATGTTCCAGTGGATGAGATTTTTGAGTACTTGAAGGAGTTCAAGTATTTTTTTTTTCAGTTGATTTCAGATTCGCCCCCCCCACCCCCCTTCCCCCCCCCCACCCACCCCCCCCCCCCACCCCCCCATTTTGGCAGGTTTGAATTATTATTGTTGTAAAAACAACTGTGCAAGGTATTGAATTTGACAGGTGACAGCCCAGATTTGGTCCCTCGTCGGGGCTAAGAGGTGTTTTTTTTTTTTTTTTTTTTCTCTACATGATGGCAGTTTTGAAATGGCCCTGCGTAGTTGTGTGGGCTTTTAACAAAATGTAAGCTTAAACAGATGGTGCATTTTTGTTTGATTTTAACCCAGAGCATCACCGTCTTTGTCACCAGTTTCAGTGCCAGCTTGTAATTGCATAGAGTTGCTGTTGTTTTTGACAGGTAAACCGCAAATAATTCTCCACTCCTGTGAATGATCTTATTTTTCATTTGTCAGCATTCTTTCTGATCCAGTTTTTCCCATTAAAATAATTTATGCACTGTTTGTTTGTTCATTTTTGCTTGCCAAGATCTTAGAATCTTTGGAATGCTCTATGGAGTTATGCGTGGTCTGTCTGGGTGCTATGTGGACATTGATTTTCACGCTGCACTAAGGGATGTGACTGTCTCTGCTGGCATTTTGGATGGGTGATACAGAAGGTTAAGCTTCCCCTGGCCCCTACCCTTTCTCCATTCCTCCCTCCAGTAGTTATTTCTGTGATCTTTATGTTATAGTGCATGTTTGTTTGTTGTTTTTTTTTTATATCAGTAATCATCATCACAATTTGGGGGGGGGGGGGGGGGGGGGTTGCTTTATTTGTCAGAGGTAGCCGTTGCATAACAACATGTCACAATGAGTTGAGGTAAATATCAGCTGCTGTGTAATAACCTGTACATGGCAGTCAAGAATGCTGCTTTTAGTAATTGCTCTTATCAGGGTGTAATGAGTGGCAGAGCAAGACACAAGTTGGATGCAGTCATTAATGAAGCCGTGCACCGATGGCGTCATACGTGTATCAGTCCAGGATGAACTGCAACAAATACAGTGGAACCTGTTGGTATACATCATCTCCAGAAGTCCTAACTACAAAACAGGATCTGTCAAGGGAGGTAGTCTTTAGAACAAAGTGGATTCAGTATCTTTAGATAGCCAGTGAGAAAAATGTGCCAGAGGACCAACATTTTTAACTCCCTTGCTACTGAGGAGTATAGTCATCACTGAGAGATTTTCACAAGAAATTCCATGGTGCATTCCCTGTCATGTACCACTCACAGTGAAACATATTCGTTTAGAGTGTTGGGACTTGCATGATGTGAGACATAAACACTTACAGCAGATTTCATGAAAACCTTGTTCAGAGACCTAATGTGATCTTTGGAATTCTGAAAGAGATTAACATTTTTCTTCTGATCTAAGATTTTAAGGAGAAAAGCTTTCTTAACGAAATGTTCGGTGTGGTTTTAGAAGGTGTGTTTTGAAGGTTTGTGTGAATGAATTTTTTTTCTTTTGTTTTTTTTTTTCTTAAAGAATGACATGTGAGTTGACTTCAACCAGGTGACAGCCCTGATATGGCTCTTTGCGGTCGGCTGGGCTATAGTATATGTAATATTACCTCACCCTACCTTTCATATCGTTTTAAATTGGATGAGGGAACAGACAGATCATGTTACCAGGCACTACTGTCTAACCTGTCTTTCACGTGTGAGAGGACAAGCTGACTCAAGTGAAGCTATTGTACATGAAATTTACTGAAAGCGCGGTTTTAATCTTCTTCCAGCTATTCACGTTGATCTGTTTTCAGTGAAGCTTAGCAGTTTAAGGATTAAAGGAATGGAGTCTATATTTTGCAGGGTTTTAATTGGTGGGTTTTTCTGTGATAATGTGAGAGGAAAGATCGGGGAGGGGGGAGAGAGGGTGGATGGGGGGGGGGCAGAGAGGTCTTTGTGGGAATGCCGCAGACTGTCACTGTTCAAACTGTATCCCTGCTTTCTGTGATGTCTGTACTCAAGTAATTTCCCCTGTGCTGCCACTCTCTTTCGTTGTTGGCTATGTCTTTCTCTCTCTCTCTCTGTCTTTTTTTTGTTGTTTGTTTGATTGTCTTTTCTATTCTACTGTTTTTCTGCCTTCATCATGATCCATTCTGCTGTCTTAAGTCTAGAAAATCTTGTACACTTTTTTGGTGTTGTAGTCATAAATGGCAGCTTTGGGTCGTAATCTGGTGGCAGCTAGACAATCTGTAGAAATTGTTAAGAGTGGACACTAGCTGTCCCTTCCACAGTGTCTTTTTTGCCCACATGGCCTTTCTTAGAGTTTTGTTTCCATTGAAACGGTTTTCATTCATTTCGTCTTCTGGAAAACTAGGGAATGGAAGGTGGGGGGGGGGGGGGGGGGGGGGGGGGGGGGGTGCAAAAAAAAATAAGTGATTCTGACGCCTTCAGCATGTTCTTCCCTCGTCCGCGTTAAAGATGAGGACTGTTCAGCTGCCTTCTTGTAAATCTATTGCCTGATGTAAACCCCTTTGATATGGTTTTGCTGTTTGTGTGTGTGTGTGTGTGTGTGTGTTGTGTGTGTGTGTGTGTGTGTGTGTGTGTGTGTGTGTGTGTGTGTGTTGTTCATCTTTCAGAGTGGGGGCAGTGCTGAAAAGCCCTCACAGTGCAATAATGATGGGCTGGGCTCTTATGATAATGCTGAACCAGACCTCAAAGGGGAGGCAGAGGAGGAGGGTATCAGAGGAGGAGGGAGGATAGGACAAAGAGGATGGCAAGGGGGGAGTGGGGGAGGGGGGGGGGGGGGGGGGGGGGCTGCAGGGCATCCAATTGAAGGATGGAGGGTGAAAATGTGGTGTGTGACATGATGAGATGCAGGACCAGACAGACAGCCTGCCATTAATCTCTCTTTCTACCACTTAGGTGGCAGCATACAGCAAAGGGAGGGAAGGTGAGGCTGGTGTGTGTGTGTGTGGGGGGGGGGTGGGGGGGGGAGGGGTGGGGTAAAGGAGGAAGAGAAAGGAAAAGAAAAGGGGGGGGGGGGGGGGGATAGGGGAAGGAGAGAAAAGAGAGGGGAGAGGGAGAGACGAGGGGGGGGGGGATAAGGGCAGGAGGGAGGAGAGAATCCTTTTTGTTCCTGCTTTTTTTTTCCTTTCAAGGAGATTGTCTCTTTTTTTTGCATTGGGAATGAGTGTGTGGCTCCTTGGGGAATCTGGTGTTTTGCTGAGACAGAGAGAGAGAGAGAGAGAGAGAGAGAGAGTGAAGGAGGAGGGAAGAACAGTCAGAAAAGAAAAGAGAAAAGGATTAACAAATTTGCTAACATGAGGTATGCATGTGCACACATGCACTCAAATATGTGCATGATACACGTACATGTGCACACAAGCGCACATATGCATACATACATATATGCACATAGGCCTGCATGCATGCAGGCATGCACAATCACATGCATGAAATGTGTGCTTGCGAACACACATGCACACACACATACACATGCATGTGCACACACGTTTGCATGCTTGCGTGCGCTTGTGCATGCAAATGCACACACAAACACAAGTCATGGGGTTTTTCTGCCCCGACCGGCTCCTACCCAGAGTTGAGTTTGCTGCGGACTCAGTTGGGAAGACTGGGACCACACAGTCGAGTTTCATCCACTTAATGGATGCGTTTCTGAGAGTGTTGCTCAAATTTCCTGACCAACACTGCAGGTGTCTGTATCTCTCGGGCCTGGTTGACGCCGGGATATATTATGAAAGGAAGCGTAGAGTACAGCCCTGTCATGTAGTCTCAGACCGAAATGGAAATCCGTAGCATCATCATAATCATCCTCATTCTCATCGATCAGCATAAAAAAAAAAAAAAGTCTCAAATTCTGTGGCCCTTCATGCCCTGCTCTCATGGTGACCTCAGTTTCGATGTCCTCTCCACGTCTGTGGCCTTGGTTTGGTTCCGTCGGGGTCACCGGTATCGGCAAGTCCATGGGGGTTGTCGTTGGACGGACGTGGTGGCGCCCTCCGGAGGGAGAGCTCACTCACGCCGGCTCCGCGACTAAGCAATTATCGGCAGCAGTGCAGTGTCTCCTCCGGTGGGTTGCCTCCTGACGACTTAACATTGACTGCTGCCTGTGGATTGCCAGTGCCGGGGCTGCGGCGGGGCCGACCGGGCTGTGGCTGTGGACACGGTGTCGGAATGAGCGGCGTGGGTGCACTGCCTCTGGGGTGGCGCAGAGGTTGGGACAGCAAAAAAAAAAAAAAAAAAAAAAGTCTGAGTCACTCACACACACACACACACACACACACACACACACACACACACACACACACACACACACACACCTTACCTTACCTTATATTTCTCTGTGCCAGGAGGCACATAAGGCTTGGACGTCTCTCCTCCACTGTGTTCGGTCTGCAGCTGCATGGCAGGACAACACTCCATAATTTCCAGCCTGCACTATTTCTCTCCTTCTCTGCCATTCGTTGCCATGTTGTTTTCGGTTGGCCTCTTTTCCTTCTTCCCTCTGGTGTCCAACCAAGGGCCACAGTCGTTCCTCTCCTTCCTCATTATTATGTGCCCAAACCAGTTCCACCTCTGTCTCCTCACCTCTCGCTGGTCTTTCCTGCTTCTGTCATCTCAAGAACTGTCTTATTGGAGACACATGTTGTTGCCTTCGGATCTTGAAAATCCTCCTTAGACACTTGGTTTGGAAGGCGTCAAGCTTTTCTTCCTCTCCTTTAGTCAGTTTCCAAGTCTCGCATCCATAGAGTAGGACGGACAAGACAAGGCTCTTGAAAAGGGAAGCTTTAGTCTTTCTGCCTATGTCGCTCGCTTGCCAGATGTTTGATAGCCGCTTCATCTGTGCGCTGGCCAAGGCTACTCTCTTCTTGACATCAGCTGTGCCTCCACCATCCTTTGTCACGTTTGCACCCAGATATGTGAAGCTCTCTACCTCCTCTACTTCACATTCTCCAACTTTCATCTTGTCGTCACTCCTACTGTTGGCTTTCATGGTTTTTGCACTTCTTGGCATTCAGATTCAGTCCAACTTTGGCTGCATTATCTTCAAGTTTTGTGTTTTGGTCTGAAGGTGGTTCATTGTTGAGGATGGGAGGGCGAGGTCATCCGCGAAGTCCAGGTCCTCCAACATGGTTGTGAAGTTCCATCGGATCCCGGTTCTCTCACCCTCTACGGTTTTCCGCATGACCCAGTCAATCACTAGCAGGAATAGGAATCCTGACATGCAGCAACCCTGCTTCATCCCGGTCATCACTGGGAACCAGTCTGTTGTTTCATTTTCATCAATGACGGAGCACTGGAAGTCCTCATAAAGGGTCTTGACCATCCGGATCAGTTTCTGTAGGACTCCATACTGAGGCATGATGATCCAAAGGCTGTCACGGTGTACGGAGTCAAAGGCCTTTTCAAAGTCAACAAAGTGGATGTACAGCGTAGCATTCCATTCGTTGACTTGTTCCAGAATATTCCTGAGGAGGAATATCTGGTTGACAGTTCCTCTGCCTGTCCTGAAGCCGGCTTGTTCTTTCCTGAGTGAGGAATCCACTCCTGTCTGCATCCTGCTGATAAGGATCCTGCTGAGCACCTTGCTGGCCAGTGGCAGCAAGGTAACTCCCTGCCAGTTGCCACACTCCTGAAGGTTATCTTTTTTCAGAATTTTGCAAATTAGTCCTTTCGTCCATCCACTGTGTAGGAACTGTCTCTTTCTCCCAAATGAGGTCAAAGGGTCAGTTTGAGTTCTTGGTTGGTTTGCTCAATGTCTGCTTTGAGCATGAAAATGAGCATATTACACCTTTGTTGCGTGAACTCCACTGGTTTCCCATCAAATATCGATTGCAGTTCAAAATAGCAGTTTTTGCCTATCGTTACTTTGATGGGACACACCCACAGTATCTTTTTGCTTCTCTGTCCACCTATCAAACTTCTCGTCTCTTCGCTCATCTTCTCAAAAACTTCTGAAAATTCCTAGGCGCTCGTTTAAAGACAGTCGGTGAGAGAACATTTAGCTTTAGTGCGCCCACTCTTTGGAATTCTCTTCCTGATAGCTTACGTGACCTGCCCATATTATCTAAATTCAAGTCAGAGTTAAAAACATATTTCTTTTGGAAGGCCTTCTTCAACCATAATATCTAAATGCTGTGTCTATTATTCTGACCTGACTTTTTATGTACTGCATGCAAAACTGTATTGTATGCTTGAACCGATGAACTTGGTAAGTGCGCCTGTGTCGGTGTGTGTGTGTGTGTGTGTGTGTGTGCATGTGTGTGTGTGTGTGTGAACACATGTCAGTGTGAGTGTTTGAGTGTGTGTTGAGCGCAATGAGTTGACCCCAAGAATTGCGCCATAAAAAATCCATACATTATTATTATTATTCTCTGCTGAAATTTGGTCTGCTCCAGGTGCTTTTCCATCTCTGAGGGCCTTCAGTGCTGTTTTAATCTCCTGAATAGTTGGTGCTTCCACTGAGATGTCAAGCTCACTGTCTCTTCCTCTTCTTCTCTCCTGGTGGTTCCTCTGGTGCGTCTCTGTTGAGCACTTCCTGGAAATGCTCTTTCCATCTTCCTAGCCTGGCGTCTTTGTTCTTCAACAGTTCTCCATTCTTGTTCTTCACTGCTGCTGCTTGCTTGGTGCTCTGTCCTGTCAGCTGCTTCACTATACTGTACAGTTCTTCTGCCTTCCATTCTCCACTGCATTCTGTGCTCGTTCTGCTTTCTCTGACATCCACCCCCTTCTGTCCTCTCACACACACACTCTTCTTCACCTCTTTGTCCTTCTCCTTGTATTCCTCCCTCATTCTGTTTTTGATTCTCTCTGAGCGGGTACTGTCAATCTTCATCTTTATTCCTTTCCTTTCGTCAAACAGTTTCCAGCTGTTGTCACTGATCCATGGCTTGCTTTTCCCTTTTCTGAAACCGAGTACCTCTTCCGCTGACTTGACATATGCATTCTTTTTGCTGCTCCCACATCTCCTCCTCTACGTCTTCACTTTTGTCCCTGGTCTCTTCCAGCTTGCCTCTGACTGTCTCGCAGTACTTCTTCCTTGTCTCTTCATTGTTCAGATGTTCGACGTCTAGTCTCAGCTTGAGCTTGTTATTTCTTTGTGAGCTGAGACGCAGTTTGATGCGAGTCCTCACCAGAAAGTGGTCACTGTTGGCATCAGCTCCCCTCTGTACTCGACAGTCTAGTACAGATGATCTCCACTGTCCACTGATCAAAAGATGGTCAGTTTGATTCCTTATTCCTCCATCTGCTGATACCCACGTTGCCTTGTGAATGTCTCTATGAGGAAATAGTGTTCCTGCTATTACAAGCCCATTTAGCTGACAAAACTCGCACAGTCTCTCTCCACTGCCATTCTGTGTTCCAAGTCCATGTACGCCCATAGTCCTCTCTCATACCCTCTGTTATCATTTCCAACCTTTGCGTTGAGGTCCCCATGACGATGATGATGTCATTCTTGTTGCAACTGTTACTGCTTCCTGTAGTTCTTGATAGAACTGTTCCTTCTCCTCGTCTTCTCTCTCATTGTGTGGGGTGTACACTTGAATAATAGTCACTCTCCTGTACCTTAGTAGAATCTGGCTCTTATGATCCTCTTGTTGATGGGGTCCATTCCATGAGTGACTTCACTGCTTCCTGGCTAATCATGATGGCAAACCACCCTCATGCAGTTCGTCATCTCCGCTGTAAATCAGTGTCTGTCCCGAAGCCATCCTCATCCTGCCTGCTCCTGTCCATCTGCACTCGCTAATTCCAAGGATGTCCAGCTGGTATCCCTCCATCTCTCTCGCGATCTGTGCTGCAGCTCCTCCTCTGTACATAGTCCTCGCATTCCAATGGTGAGGGTTGTTCTGGGGCTTGCTAAGGATCTCGTCGGACGGTGAGCTTCCCGAAGGCTCTGACCCATTGCGTCATGGTGCCGATGTCAGCGATCCCCGCTCTCCACTGGTCTTAATTCACATTGACGTCCATAGTTTCTGTAACTGATGGATTTTTTCCAGGAGTAGGTAGTTAACCTCCTGCCTAACCCCCATGCCTGGAGGACCAGGGTTTTCTGTTGGGGTTTTCCTTCCTTTAGACTGCGTTGGTCCATGACTCCATTACGGAGTACCCTCCCATCCGCCACCCAGGAGGACGCGCCTCTACGCCATGCAGTCCCAGCGCAAGGCGCACACACACACACACACACACACACACACACACACACACACACACACATGCATATACACTCATTGCACGCACACACACACACACACACACACACACACACACACACACACACACATATGCAAGTACACACATGCATGCATGCACGCATGCATGCATGCATTGTTTGCCAACTTTTCTGAGTTAATGGACTTTAGCTCCCTCATGTAATTTGATCGGCTTTTTCTTTTCTTTCATGTGATCGTTTGTTTTACAGTTCAGCCAGCCATGACCCAGTCCCCCTCCCCCCCCCCCCGCCCTTCCTCCCCCTCTCTTCCTTCCCTCTCACTCTTCTTTTTCTTCTCCTTCTTTATTTTTTTAGTTTGATGATTACCGACGCATTTTTTTTTTTTTTATTATCATACTTTTACTGAATTCTGGAATTGATTCTGGTGCATTTAATGTTTTATTCTTCTGCTCACTCACACACCTAAAGTTTGTTTACTTAATCTATGTCGGTACACTTTCTTAAACTTGCCATGTTAGCCACTTTAGAGATGAAAAGTCTTTCTGTTTTGATTTTGTCCTTTTAAAGAGACTGGAATCCTCATCTGGGATACTGGAGAAAAAAAAGAAGATTTCCATTTGCTCTAGAAATGTGGAAAACCTCTACTTTTCAGCCATCTTGGAGATGGGGGAAAAATACCAGCTGTGTATCCATCTTTGAAAAATCAACATTTTATCTGCCATGGATTTCGTAGAGGCTGGAAAGAGCACTGTCATTCTTGGAAACAGGAAAACCTTCTATCATTTGTTTTGGAGGTGGATACAATCTGTTTTTATCTACCTTGGAACCTGAAAGAAAACTAGCCTGCTTTTCATCCTCCTTATGGCTGTAAAAATCCCATTAAAAAAGAAATTAATTCATTTTGGAGTTAAGAAAGTTTTCCACTCAATTATCCATCTTGGAAACTGGAAGCATATCTTCCATTATCCAGTGTGGAGACTGTGGAAAAAAAAAACTCTTTTTCACTCATATTGGAGACTTAAAAAAATCTCTTCCAGCTTGTCCACAGAACATTGAATACTAGATTTTTTGTTTGTTTGTTTTTTTTGTAGTTTTTTTTTGTGTTTAATTTGAAAATTTGTGCCAGTCTCCCAGTATGAAGGAGAGTATAAAAATGTTCTGCAGATTCCTTAAGAGGCTGGCGGGGGAAACAAAATCAAACACCTTTTTCTGTATCACATGTTGTTAGGATTCAGAAGACAGACTCTGGATGGAAGCTTGATGCATTGTGAATGCTTTGGCTGTCCTGTCAAACAGAAGTTCAGGGCTAGAAATTCATAGAGAATTTGTAGTTGTCCTGGGCACAAGAAAATATAAAACAAAACTCTCTTCTCATTCCCCAGATTTCTGCTTGTTTCCCCCAGGGTAAAGGTAAATGAACTAAGGTAACATGATACTGTAATGACAGGTAATGACAGGTCAGTAGGAACAAAGAAACGATAATACTACGTTACGTCAGCAGTACCTGTTTGAAGAAGAGTGGATTCTGTTTGGTTCTCACAGTAAAAAGGATATTTACACAGTCGCACATGTCCCACTGAGTAGGCCTAAAGTTTCTGTGGTGATCAGTTACCGTGCATTAATGATGTTGACACATTTCATTTACGGAAAACTTGCTGTTTGAGTGACGAAGTACTCTGCTGGGGTTCTGTTCTGGGAAAAACTGGCAGAGTGGTGGTGGTCAGAAAAGGAGAATGGGAGGAGGGAATGATCAATCTACCCTGAAGTTGACAGCTGGAGGACCTTTCACTGACACAGTAAAAAAACTGGTTGCCGGATAGACGAGTGAAGAGATCATATCCACTTTTTTTTTTGCCAGAAGCTTTTGTTGTGTGTGTGATAGTGGAACTGTTGGGTATTTCGAGTTCTGCAGTTTATATGAAAATGCTGTCCATGAAAAGGAAGCAGGGGCAGCCATTGTGACCACGAAGAGAAATTGCCTCCCCTGTAAAGACATCCCTTTTTTTTTTGTTTTGTTTTTAAATCAATCCTTAACTCTTTAGTTCGCTCCCTTGATCACGAATGTCTACATCGGTTGTACAGCCATGGAAGTTTTCCGTTGTTTATGGTTTCAGCAATCATAAACTGTTTTGACATTCTCCATGTATCATAGCAAAGTCAAGATTTAATGATATGTACTTACATTTTTAAAACTCAACTGTTAATGCATAAGTACATTTTCATGATTAGCAAACTGTTATAACCCAGTTCTGGTTGGAAAAAAAAGAACAGCACAAAGATGTCTGAACTATTAATAACTTATAAAAATTTTAGTCAAACTGTTGTAGAACTGGTCTTCTTTCAATTTTTGTTAACTTTGAACCTGGGACCCTCAGAATTTATTTACTTGCAAAGGGCCTTGTTAGCCTAATGAGTAAGGTATTGCTCTGTTGGTCCAAAGGTCCTGAGTTCAATTCTCAGTCGGTACACCCAGATTAGGGAAGATCTGTTTGTAAATGAACCAATAACATGGTTGACTTCAACCCTCTTCCAATCCATCAGAGAAGACTTCTGAAAGCCTGGGTGTGAATGAATGGATTAAGAACAAAGAAAAGCGAAAACAAACTTACTCATGTGTCACATTTTAGCCTTCATGAAAAAAGTAGGCCACCACGTACATGTGAAATGCATATTATAAGCAGGCACACACACACACACACACACACACACACACACACACACACACACACACACACACACACTCACTCTCTTTCTCTCCCCCCCCCCTCTCTCTCTCACACACAGACACACAGACAGACAGACAGACAGACACACACACACACACACACACACACACACACACACACACACACACACATACACATCACTGGACTGAAAACAATAATACTGGCTGTCTTGTTCTTTTCACTGTCTTCGGTCAGGCTGGGCACGGGGTGGTCAGTGCACACCAATCGCCTTGGGTCCTTCCAGCGTGGAGAGAACTTGTCCATGGAGGAGCAGGAGCAGATCATGAGGGTCATCAACAAGGCGGACTATCTGGACCATGTGGAGCAGGAGAGAGTCGGGTAAGTCATGGGATTATGTGTGCAAGACTTGATGTGTCCTCTGTGTGTGTGTGTGTGTGTGTGTGTGTGTGTGTGTGTGTGTGTGTGTGTACACAAGTGTGTGTGTGTGTGTGTGTGTGTGTGTGTGTGTGTGTGTGCATGTGTGCATGTGTATGTGTGAGCGTGTGCGTGTGTATGTGTGTGTGTAGAGAGAGAGAGAGAAAAAAAAGAGTGCAAGGGAAGAAGACAGTGTGTGTGTGGAAGTATATGAAATGTGCGTATTAACTGTGTGTAGTTTCTTGATAAATGTGTGTTATATGAAAAAAAATTTCTATGATATGAGTTGAGATTGGAGATGGCCAGATAGAGGGACAAAGTGTGGATGTGAGTTTGTGTGTGAGCGTGTGTGTGTGTGTGTGTGTGTGTGTGTGTGTGTGTGTGTGTGTGTGTGTGTGTGCGCGCGCGCGTGTGTGCGCGCGTGTGTGTGTGCGTGCGTGTGTGTGTGTGCGCGCGCGCTGTATGTAAATGTGTCAATTTTTCCGGATTTAGGCAAATACGCTTCAAACTGAGTGTAGCATAGGAGCAAGAGAGTACTGTAAGTAATGCTAAGTAATTAACAATCTAATATTAAAGGATAGAACATCAAAGGTAAATGCCCACTGGGCTGTGTAACAAACATTTACAAACTGAGGAAAGAAAAGTAGTAGTCATTCAAAATCTTGGACACAGATGACGGACTGGATCCGTCAGATAAACTACAAACGCCCGACTGACGATATAATTCCCTTGCTCTTGGGCAATTGATTAATAGATGTCCTACACCGAGTGTTTCTCCACACACATACATCTAATGTTTTTACAGAACTTCGTACGAAGGGAATTTAACGCATTCTGTGCAGTAAACTTCTAATCTCTCTAGACAGAGAAGCAAGGTGATTGCTTGACGAGGTTTTCGAGTTGATTTTGCCACAAAATTTAACACAACTCTGATAATACTGAGTATCCGATTTCATTATCAAGTTTCTGAAACTTTCATCCGATGTTTTGTTTAGAAGAATATTGCATTCTGTTAAATCCAAAGGAATATTAAGGGGAAATTGAACCTTCAACATTTCGAGCTGCTTTCTTGCAGCCTGATCGACTCTCTCATTTGCTGAAATGCCACAATGAGAGGGGACCCAGCAAAAACTAACTGATGTGCCTTTATCGGATAAAAGATGTATAACATGATTTATTTCTGTTATCATCTCCAAACGGATTTTTGAATTTGAAGACTGGATTGCTTCAAGAGCAGATCTAGAATCAGTACATACTAGTACGTGACTGACATTCAGATGGAGATAAAGAATATAATTTAAGGACATTAGGATGGCGGCTAGCTCGGCACTAAATATCGAAAAATTTCTGCCAAGATGGTACATTTTCTCCACGTTTAAGTCAGGTATTACAAAAAGCTGCCCCTGTCCTACTGTCTTCTAGCACTGAGCCGTCTGTGAAAATTTTTAGGTGGTTCTTGTACTGATTTTTCCAGGTGTAAGCATACGGAAATTTTTAGTATGTTGGGTGAATCTTTTTTTTTGACAAATCTGAATGAATCGTATCAAAGGAGGCCTTTGTTGTTCCCATCTTGGTACTGGTGAAAAGGATGGTTTAACAGCGATTTCATTACTATTTATGTTGGAATCTCTGATAAGGTTAGAAGTATACGAGTAGATTGATTTTGTAGATTGTATTCCTCTAGCTCGTCTTCCAAAATCTTTTTCAGAATTTAAACAAACTTCTTTTGAACAGAAATTTTTCTGTGTAAAACTCTTCAGAACAAACTTCGACGCAGCTACTTTTCGAACCTCGCTGAGAGGTAGAACTCCAATCTCATTGTATGTTCCTAAGTTGGATGTATGTGTGGGAACACCAAGAGCGAGTTTGTAAGCCTTGCAATCAATGCTCTGCAATTTTTTTACAGATATTGTGGTGCGCTGAAAAAATACTTCCTGAGCATAGGTTAACCTAGATCGCACAAGAGCGGTGATAGAGGTATTAAAGTCGAAGAAGCGTCTTGGCCCCATGGTTGCTTGTTTATAATCTTAAGAAAGTTTAAACTTTTCCGTGCTTTATTTAATATGTGGTCAATGTGCTGGTTCATGACAGTTTAGAAGTTAAGATTACCCTAGGAATTTTACTGATTTAACATATTTTATTTCAATGCCATCTAAAGTAAAAACTGGGAGCTTTTCTGGGTCACCCCAGAATTGAAAAGCATTATGTGTTTTTTTCTAAAGAAAGTGTGAGCCCGTTTTGTTGTAAAAATACATTTTTTTTTTTATCGAGTTCTCGTTGGTATAAAAAGCTTTTATGTAGTTCAGCGACCTCGAAGGGGGTTATTCGTTTCATGGTTACTCTCATCCAAAGGCATATATCATCAGCAGCAAATTGAGCTAATCTGTGCCTTTCGATAAGCCTTTGGGTAAATCTGCCATTAAAATATTGAATAAGATAGGAGATATTACTGAACCTTGTGGCAGTCCCATTTGCAATGTTCTCGGATTTGAATAAGTATGTTCTATTTTTGTTTGAATTGATCTATGTTCTAAGAATTCTTGAACATAATTATACATGTTACCGCTAATTCCAACAGTTTTAATTTGTATAAATAGTCTACTATGCCATACTTGATCATAAGCTTTTTTTACGTCAAAGAATGTAGCTAGTATGTTCTTTCGTCTTGCAAATTGTTGTTTTTTCACTTGAGTTGTAAGTTTGACTAGGTGTTCTACTGTGGATCTGCCAGTTTGAAATCCAGCTTGGTTAATCGGTATGACATCATGCTTCTTACAGTAATAAGATAATCTATTTAGTACGATTCGTTCCATTAATTTACAGGTATGGGATGTTAAGGCGATTGGGCGGTAACTGTTTATATCAGTGCGAGGTTTTCCATGTTTATATATAGGAACGATAATGGAATGTTTCCATAACCGAGTATTTTTTACCATCATTCCAACATTTTTTGAAAAAACAAATGGAGGAATTGCACAACGTTTGCTGGCTGGTAGGTGGCGTAGCATTTCATTCGAAATACCATCAAGGCCG
>JADBJO010014092.1:0-5000 GCA_016801955.1 Conus betulinus | reverse complement strand
GCTATTATCACAGATGAGTGCAGGCATTGGTGAACCATAAACCTTTGAAACCATGAACCTTTTGAGAAGACTCAGCAGCGGCAAAGTGTCTCCTCTGGTGGGTTGGCTAACAGTAACCTAATACTGATCGCTCCTTGTTGACTTTTAGTGCTGGGACGGCTGAGGCAGGCTCTGAATGCAGCCATGATGGGGAAATCGGAAACACGTGGCATGGGAAAGACGCCTTTGACTTTTGAGGTGTGTACTAGTGGAACAACTTCAACAGCGGTGAGAGTCAGCCTGGAGCTGCACTGATGTTTTATCCTTTGTGCAGGAGACTGGTGGAAAAGCTAGACAACATGAAGAAGAATGCCATCGGCAATGGAAGCACACAGTGCATTTTGTGTGGGGATGAATTTGGATTACTTGGAGCCTCGCCCACGTTCTGCGACGACTGCAGAAAGGTAAAGTGGTTATTGTAGATGGGAACGGTGTTGGGTAAATGGGCTGGAGATTTAAGGGTAAATATTGTTTTATTGGTTAGGCAACAAATATTAGTTTGGTTGTGGTTTTCATGTTAGTTCTTGTTTGTTTGTGTTTTGTTGTTGTTAGTGTATAGTATTGTGTTGTCTTTGATAAAAGGAAATAATTAATTCATCAGAGTTTGAAAAGTACAATTCTAAACTCATGGTCAGTAAACATGCATGCATGTAGGGGCGTGGACACATTCCCTCTGATTTGGGAAGTAAGATTAAGGATATACTGTAGAATGAATTAATGAGTGCATACATACGCACGGACACACACACGCACGCACGTGCATACATACACACACACGTGCATACACACACACACACACACACACACACACACACACACACACACACACACACACACACACACACACACACACACACACACACACACAGAGAGTTACATGCAAAATTGTATTCACACACACACAAAGATTACATACAATCACACACACATACACACACAGCACCTTCCCCCCCCCCCCCCCCCCCCCCCCCCTCTCTCTCACACACACACACTCACAAACATAGAGACACACAGAGCATTTAAAGTTTCTTGCTTCATCAACCACATCAAATGTTGTCTTACTTTAAATGAATAATAAATGTTTATTCTTATTTCATTTTTACTTGAAGATCTGCGGTCAGAAATCTGTTTTATTTGTCTTACTTTAGGTATCTGTTATAACCCTTTCGTTTAATCAGTTACCCATTTATAAAAGAAGTTTTTAGTTAACTCCCATAATTCTTCGTTTTCCCATGCATATCACTTAAGAGCATGAATGTTTATTGAAAGGAATCATACACACACAGAACACAAAAATATTTAGTATTTGAGTGAGTATGTTGATGCACAGATGCATGTGTATTGATCACTAGATAAGCTTGGCTTCTAATTTTTATGTGGAGGAGCACAGGATGTTGAATTCTTTTTTATGGAGAAACCCTCTGTGACATATGTAAGGAGGATCTTTTTATTTCTTCCTAAAAACACCACATTACAGTATTTCTTGGAACATTATGGCATGTGTGTTTTGACTGTGGGGTGTTATTACAAGCTGTGACTTGCCAGGCAACTAATGTCGTTTCTCCTGTACTGGCATGCCCATTTTTTTGACTGAAAAAGTGTTTGGAAGAGGGGGATGGTTAGAAATCATGAGTGTGTGTGTGTGTGTGTGTGTGTGTGTGTGTGTGTGTGTGTGTGTGTGTGTGTGGGTGCGTGCACGCATGTGTGCGTGCGTGTGTGTGTCATGTGTGTGTGCGTGCTCCAGAGTGCATGTGTCCTTGTCTGTGTGTGTATGTGTGTGTGTGTGTGTGTGTGTGTGTGTGTGGGTGCGTGCACGCATGTGTGCGTGCGTGTGTGTGTCATGTGTGTGTGCGTGCTCCAGAGTGCATGTGTCCTTGTCTGTGCATCTTGTGTGAAGTGTTTTGGTCTTGTTTCTTCCTTTAAGACCATTACATAAAAGGTAACATGCAAACATTGTGCTGTGTGTGCGTTGGCTGTCAGTCGTTATCACAAGCTGTTTCATGTCAGACACTTAACTGTTGGCCTCCTGTGCAGGCTTGCCCATTGGTTTGAAGAAATGTTTTTGAAGTGGCGTAGGCTTAGGAAGCTGTGTGTGTGTGTGTGTGTGTGTGTGTGTGTGTGTGTTTGTGTATGTGTGTTTGTGTTTGTGTGTGTGTGTGTATGCACATGCACACACACACACACTGTGTGTGTGTGTGTGTATGTGTGTGTGTGTGTGTGTGTGTGTGTGTGTGTGTGTGTGTACGTACGTGCATGCGCATATATGTCTGTGTGGGTAGTGTTTGGGTCTTTTGTTAAAGTAAACCTGCGAGCAATATGTTGTGTGTGGGTTTAACTGTTTGTTATCAATTTGTTATCATCACAAGTTGTTTCATGCCTGGTTCTAAGCTGTTGACCTCCTCTGTTGTGTTGCATCAAGTGGAGAAATGTTTGGGAGAGGGTGAGGCTGTGTTGTGTGTGTGTGTGTGTGTGTGTGTGTGTGTGTACGTGCACACATGCATGCGAGCGTGTGCATGTGCGCTTGTGCGTGTGCATATATTTTTGGTGTGTTTGTGCGTTTGTGTGTGTTCGTGTGTAGTAAGTGGGGTCTTCTTCTAGTCTTTGAAACCACCAGATGAAATATAAACTTTGAAGCAGCATCGTGGTGTGTGAGCATTGGCTGTGGGCTGTTTCATGCCAGAGACACCTTTTCATCTCCTCTGCCATCATCCCATTGGTTTGACTGAAGATTTCTCTGCAAATGTGGAAAACTTAAGTGCATGGAATCCTACAGAATCTGATCTTGAGGAACAGAGCTTTTTAAGTTTTATTTGTGGTTTTCATGTGACCAGCAGGACTGGAGAGAGAAAGGAAACATCTGTTTCACAGTCATGAATCTTGCAAACGCTGTAGTGTGTCAGGTTTGTTGGGGTGTTGTCACAAGCTGTTTCAAGGTAGATACTTTGATGCTGGCCTCCTGCCTTCCCAGCCATTGGTTTGATCGTTGAAAGAAATGTTTCGCAGTTGGAGAATGATTTGGAATACAAGCGCAGAGCTTCAGATTTCTTTTAGTCGCCAAGGCACATATGTTCCTCGGCAGCTAAAAGTGAGGGGACAAAAAGCACAGGCATGGGACAAAGTTATGTTGGTACTTTGGAGCTGTCAAGCAGTTTTAGCATAAGCACTTCACAAATCAAAATACATCTGGTTTTAAAAAGTCAATGACATCTGGCACGATGAATTTGCTCTGACTTTACTTTTCATCATATGGATAGTCTTGTGTATATGGACAATCAAAATGTGTGTGTGTGTGTGTGTGTGTGTGTGTGGTGTGTGTGTGTGTGTGTGTGTGTTGTGTTTTGTGTGTGTGTGTGTGTGTGTGTGTGTGTGTGTACATTTTTGACAGTCCAAAGTGTGTATGTGTGTGTGTGTATGTGCACACATGCATGTGTATGTGTTTGTGTATGTATGTCAGCATCTGAATGTACATGTGCATGTCTCTCAGCATTTGTTGAGTGCTTTTACATATATGTTTCAGTCCAACTCAAAATGTGTCATGGTATTAATGTGTGTGTGTGTGTGTGTGTGTGTGTGTGTGTGAGTGTGAGAGAGAGAGAGAGAGGGGGGGGAGCGCGAGCATCGCTTATATGTGGAGGGAGATCCATTAGATGTTGTTTGATTGAAAAGTGTAACTTAATGTTAGATTTTGTTAAATAAATCTTGTTCAAGCTCATGTGACCAGTTTGTGATTGTGCTAGTTTTAATGGCAGTTATCTTTCTGCCTATCGCACTGTACAATGAACACAGCAAAAATGAAGCTGACTTTGCAGTGAAGCAAAGGGATGTTACTCTATTCGTCCTCTTGTCCAAGCGACAATTTTTGTTGTTGTCTTGTCTCTGGTTTTGATTCTAAATCGATGGAAAGCTGATCATTCACATCTGAATGAACTATGGTGGTGTGGATGGCACGATTTGTTAACTTTTACCATTCCACAATTGAATGAGAGAGAGGACCGAACCCTTCTCAGGAGGGCTGCAACTGCACATTACAGCCTGGGCGCACAATATGATAAGTGATGCACCATTTCAACATTTTAAGCAAAAAAATACGCTTGTTTGTCGATGAGTATATGTGGATGTGCATGCCTGTAGGGGTACTTATACACTTGGTAGTGCAAGGGTGCATATGTAGTAGGATTGGCTCTTAAAAATTCAGCACTGACCTAGTAGCTTCCGTTGGTCATAGCTGACTATGGATAGAATAGATCCGACCTAAGATTTAGCTGTCTGTCTGGGCTGTCTGCCCGACCCGAGCAGCATTGCCTGTGGCTGTAGAAGCTGATGTGAGAGTGGCCGTCTCTGTCACAGTGGTCACATCTGTATGTTGACATTGGTTCATTGGCTGTCATTCCCTTTCTGCAGCAGCAGCTGTTCGTTTGTCTTCCCCGATCTGCAGCCGTTTCTTGAGAGTGCTTCTCCAGCTGTTGCGATCTGCAGCGAGGTCCTCCCAGGACTCAGTGTTGATGCCAAGTGCCTTCATGTCTCTTTTGCAAACGACTTTGTATCTCAGCTGTGGGCAGCCAGTGGTTCTCTGCCCTGCGGCAAGCTCCTCATAGAGAACATCTTTTGGGATGCGACCATCCTCCATGTGACGAATTGTGGCCCAGCCAGCCTAGCCTACCAGTCGTTCATAGTTTCAGTTTATAGTGTGAACCGAGCAGTGCCAAAATCCTTCAGAAATTGTCAAGAAATTTTTGGGAAATTCTTGTGTCATTGAATCCCTAGATAGGGTTAACTACTTGTTCAAACTGTGATTTAATTCATGAATAAAATCACCCGTAAGTTTGATATCATGTATGACTTTTTTGTGTTTGTGTTGACAGGCGGTCTGTGCTAAGTGTGGTGTGGACACCTTCACTGCAACAAACAAGCTCTGTGGCTCTGCAAAATTTGTGCAGAAACAAGGGAGGTAAGCAAGGGTT
>JADBJO010014091.1:25000-49305 GCA_016801955.1 Conus betulinus | reverse complement strand
AATTTTTCCAGATGAAAAATCTATCGCTGTTTTCACTTCAGACCTTGATGTGCCAGTCATTGCCAGGGCAGGGAATGCGTGTGGACACATGGAAGACCACCTCACAGGTTGAAGTTGCGTAGTAGGGAGCTGTGTCTCCAGTGGTCTTGTTCTGCTGCAGTCCGCCCAAAAAAACCTTGGTGGGTTTCCAAGTCCACCTGAAAACAGTTTGTTTGACTGATTCAGCATTCAAAAACAGTGATCTGATCTCTGACTATTGTTTCTGTTGTCTATGTACACTGTTACATTCACAAACAGACAGCTCCACTGAAGTTTCTGAGACAGTTTCAACCAATGTTTTGTCGTTGTTCACATTTTCTGGAGCTCTGACATCTGCGCATGAAATGTCTACAGAGCAAACTACCCGCTTCCTTGAACCTTTCACATGTACACTAATATATCCCTTTGTTTAGCACAGTATCCTTACCATATTTTATGTCTGCTAGGTCTGCATGTTTTCATCTGGATTATGATTTAAGCAACTATCGATATGCCTATCATGACTATATATTTTGGCCTTGTATTTATTCAAAATAACACTGATATGCCCATATGATCTGTGTATTTTTGTCTGGCTCTTGGTTTAAACTGCCATTGATAAGACTGTTATGATTATATATTTTGGCCATGGCTCTTTATTCAAGATGCCCCTGACATGCTTACTGTAAGCATTCTCATCTTAATGCTTGGTTTACACTGCCACTGATTTGAATTTTATGGCTGTACATTTTTTGGTCTTGGTTCTTTATTCAAGATGCCACTGATTTGCCAATATGGTCTACATGTTTTTTATTCTGACTCTTGGTTTAAGCTGCTGACACTGATACGCCTATCATGACTATCCATTTTTGCCCTGGCTCTGTATCTAAAATGCCACTAACATGCCATTTGGTCTGTGCATTTTTGTCTAGTTCTTGGTTTAAGCTGCCACTGGCATACCTATGTTCACTGGCTCTTAGTGTAAAGCAGCTATTAACATGACTTTTAATTATGTTTTTGTCTTGGCTCTTGGTTTGAGTTGTCTTTGATATGCCTATTTGCACTGTGTACTTTTTTCATCTTGGCTCTTGATTTAAGCTCTTGACACGACCTTTTGACTGTGTTTTTGATCAAGAGCTTTTCAGTATCTTTTAGTTCTTTTCCTGACCCTGCTAGTATTTTTTGTTGATTGTTCCTTTCATCTTTCAGGAGAGCAGCGACTATTCATTTTGCCTCCAGATTGTTGAGAAGGACCATTTTTAGGTTGCACTCGAGTCTTTGAATGCTGAGTTGGGCTGGAGAACTGTACAGATAATTGTACAGAACTGTTCAGATAATAAGCTTCCACATAACCATCAGTTTCCATTCACGCACCAACCTTCCATTTAGACCCGAGTTTCCCTTCAGACATCTCAGCTTCCATTCACACATGAGCTTCCTGCAAGCACTGAGTTTCCATTTAGACATGAGCTTTCCACTAGACACTCACCTCCCAACCCAAGCCAGCAACAAAATCCTCAAAGGCACGACTTGCTCCACTATTGGACAAAATGGAGTTCTTGTCTTCCTGACCGGCTGCCACATATATCACAGCAATCTTGTGCGTCTCTCGGCTGTAACAAACCACGTGGTCAACAATGAAAGCTGGTTCCTGGTTTTACTGGTCACTCACCTTTTCACTATTGTCATTTTCATGACTGAACTGCCCACATCTGCCCATCATCCTGTTACTCCAGATGTATGTGTATGCATGCATGCGTGCGTGCGTGCATTTCCATTGATATTTGGCTCTATACATTTTTCAACATATTTCAGCTTTAGTTTTAGACTTCTCTTCATTCTGTCTTTTCATTTCTGATGAGTCAATGTAACACATGGGAAAAAAAGAAAATACATAACTTCACTGTCAGAGAAACACAGAAACTTGGGTCTCAACTGAGCCTCTGTTTAATCATAAATGGAAAGAAAAATCAAGAAGTGGTTGGTGTTTTTGTAAGTCATCTGACAATTTTGTCTTTATTGATATAATGTGCAATACCTGCATCACAATATTAAAGGATAGTGATATTCAACAATGCTAGGTATGATAAATTCTGGTTCAAATATGGGGACTCTTACAGTCCATGTTTGGCTACACATACTTACCATGTCCAATCGTTATGCCAGCTCTGTTTGGACAATTTTTTGCTATGCAGTACTAAGATGCCCTAGATCGCAAGACCTGGCTTTATTTCTGATCTATGGTGCAGAAGTACTTCCACTTCTTTCTGGTCAAAGGCCTACAAAAATAAACCCCATGCTTAACATGGTGTTAATAAAGAGAAAGAGATGGCCAGGATGCCATTCTGACAAGGCAAGTATACCTTGCCAAACATGAAGTGTAATGTAAAATGCTCCATTTAGGTGTCATAATTGAAACCATGTCGTAATGTAAAATTCTCCATTTAGGCATCATATGTGAAAACCATGTCACACTCCTACAGAATTCAACAGAAGGGAGCAATGGATACTGCAGGGTGGTCTACAAGTACAGATGACTATGTTAGCCATAGTGAAAAAAAAAACCTGGGAACCATCAGCTCTTATCATTCGAAGTCCCTAAGGTAGCACTAAGTGAAGAGACTTTCTCAATGCTGGAAAGTTGTCCCCCAACACGTTTTCAAGGCACTGAGAGCTGGACAGTCAGGAGGGCAGCAACAGCCCTCATCTCCTGTGCTCTGTGCCTGATCCTGAAAATGCCAAACACAATCTTACTAATATGGTGACCACCAAAAAGCAAATTGTTCTGCAGAGTGAATGGCCCATGGCTGCACGCAGTATGGATTTCTGGTCCTGTTGAGATTTGAGCCTGGCCACAGGTATACTGAACTGTAGCTTTGATGGCATTTTTCCAATGCAACAGAAATGCCGGAGGCAAACAGCTGCTCCACATAAGGCAGAAAAAGCCCTTCTGGCCTGAGGGAGATGAAAATGTGGCGGCAATCCTGTGGCCATCTTGCCAGAGCTGGTCAACCCACAGCATTCAGAGACTGAAGAAGAACTACTGAAGTTCCAGCATGCACTGTCTAGCTATCTGCCCCTCTGAGCCAACACTGTCCAGAAAAGAAAACTGGCTGAGGACGGACAGGCTGAATGCCGAGACACAAGGACAGGGTCATCAGCTAACAACACAGCCTCCCTATATGCTAGATGATTGGCTGTAAACAGCAACAATACACCCCTACTTCGTATGTCCCTCAGGAAACTTCCAAGTTGGGCAGCTCCTGAGATAAGAATGGACACCTCATCTGCTTGCGAGGTGGAGGGGTTTCTCCTAATTGACAAAGCAGAATTCTCCCATATATCAGTGGCCTGGTAGGGTATTTGTAACTAAAGATGCCTCCAGCATTATCCATATGCAGCGGGTGTAAAAAGGGCCAGAATGGGGGATCCTACCACCTCAGTTCCATCAAGCATCTCCCTCAGACACATCCATAGTGGAAGCCTCTGTACCTAGTAACAAATCACCAAGAGATACCTGCAAGGACAGGCTAAAGAGGGGCAACTATCAATGTGGCAGGTCCTCAACTAAAGTTAGGACAGTGTATCATCATAGAAAGCATCCTTCAGTTTGAGTGACTAGTTCTGAACTTCTGAACTCAGAAGGAAATATTCCATGGACATGAAACTGCATGTGGATGGTAAGAGCGCACCACCTGTTCTCACCCATGTGATACCAGAGTGGTCACCAAGACAGGCCCCTTCCTGTTTGAGGTGGCAGGGTTAGGGGCCTTACCAGGGATGGTCCTTAGAAGAGAGCTCAATTACCCTCTGAGTTGACCCCTCAATCTCTGGCGTCTTGGTGATGACTCTGAGGCAGGCCCCCCATCAGAAGCCAAAGAGCCTTGACTGGAAATAGCTCCTGACTACTGACAAGACTAGCCTCTGGATGAACGTCATCAGCCTCTCCACACTGAGATGAAACACCATGGACAGCAGCTGGCTTCCCTTGCTCCAGGAGTCCTAGGTAGAGGGCTCAACTGGGAGGCCACAGGGTGAAGACTTCAGACACACACCAGCTTGATGAAACAATCCGTCTCTAGGCCAAATTCTTGAACGCAGTCGAGATGCTGAGATGTCCAAGCTCCCAGGTTCAAGTGATTCCCAAGCATGCGTCAGTTTGAGTGTACTGTGGGTGACAGGCCTCCCCACCCTCAGAGTTTTTGTCCAAATATGGCCATTGGGGTCACATTGAGCAAGTATCCCTTACAGAGAGTTCATCTCCTTGCTGACAGTTCATCTCAATCGTCCTTGGGAGCAAGAACCATGATACCAAGACAAGAGAGGAATCTGAGGCAACTCGTCCCAAATCCACCATTTTTGGTATTATCTTCGCTAATGAAGTGCACAACAATTGAGTGGGATGTGGGCATGAGAAGTGAACCAAGCACAAAGATAAGACATCCATAGAAAAAAAGTAGATCTAAGTGCATGAAATTCTGTTTGTGAATCAGTCAACAATTAAAAAAAAAAAAAAAAAAAAAGGTTGGCTCCAGACGATGTGATCCACTCTAATGAAATGGAATGAACACCTGAGCATTTGGCCAGAGTCAAAAAGATGGTGTGAATCCATGCTATGGGTCAGGAACAGAAGCCAAGCCTCAGGGAATTTGAGTACCGCATAAATCACAAAATGTAATAAGACAGCATAAGGACACTGGGAATATCTTGCATGAGTTTCACATAATACAGTTTATACTGTCAAATGTAAATGTTGGTAGCTCTGACAGCGAGTCTCTTACATAAAAAAAAAAAAAGGGGGGGGGGGGGGGCTCTATAGTGGAAAACAAAAATGTAAACAGTAGAGCTAAAACTTTGAAAAGAAGTGTCCACGTGCTATCGAAAAATTCTAAAAGTGCTCGCTATCTTTGTGCATATATGTACCACCCTCTTTCATCTTCTTCAGCAATGCATTTATTCATGAAATATTTTATAAGTGTCAATAACCAACTGACCACTTTTGTGCATCCAAGTTCTTTAGTTCTCTCAGCAGTTTGTCACTTTTCTTCAACAGGTCAAAGTGACACCTGAAAAAAAAGCAAAAGCAATAGATTATATTAAATCAACAGACAAAAAACCGGAAAACTCCATGTCTGAAGCAAGCACCCTCTTTGTACTGTGTTGTGTTGCTTTATCATCATAACAACAGACCTCTCAGTGAAATTAGGCTGCTCATGATCCCTGGAAACTGCACGTCCAAATGTCACAGCACCATCCTATTTGCTTTCTGTTTACATTTTTGTTCACCTATTTAGGTGAATTTTCCTACAGAATTTTGCCACAAATAATTCATTTGATGCTGTTGAATCTTTTATCTTTTATGAAGCAGAATAAATCTTTGCAGAGATCTTCTATGATGAAACGTCTCATCCAGTTTCACAGTTCATGCCATCATTTGTCAACTCCTTTAAAGCTGGACACATGCCATTTAAAACACTGTCAGCATATTATCTGATGATCACTCGTAAAAATTCTGCTTATGTTTATCTTTTGGAAAAATTCTGCTTATGTTTTTTTTTTTTTTAATGTTAAAAAAAAAAACCTATCTCATCAAAGATTTAGTCACACATACACAGAAACAAAAAATGCATACACACACACACACACAAAAACGGATCTCATCAAAGATTTGGCATATATACATACAAACAAAAAAATACATGGACACACACACACATTCATGCATTTACGTCACAACTGGTTTTTTTGCTCCTGATGTCATTATGGGTTTCTCAGTTTCTAATGGACAAAGTTATTTACACTTAGGAGGCCAAATCAACTTCGTATTTCAAAGTCTGTATCAAAATACTGCAAATGAGCTATGGCTGACTTTGCTTTAAATCACAGTCGAAGACACACACACTGGAGTGTTAACGACCATAACACTCAAAATCAGAAAATCTATCATTTTGAAGAAATGTGCGGAAATGATTTCCCCCCCCCCTTTTCTATACCCTCTGCTCATCATTCCAAGTATAAAAAAACTGGGGTGTGAAACTGTAAACCCATTTTTTTTTGAGAACCCATTTTCATACATGTGTGGATGAAAGCAATACCCCAAAATCCATGAACACACACACACACACACACACACACACACAAAAAAACTTGCAAACACACACACACACACACACACACACACACACACACACACACATCACAACCATCACCACCACAACATGAGCATTAAAACAGAAAAAACTGACCGTTTTTCCCATGATAACAATCCCATCTGGTCCAGCAACATTCGGCACATCTGAAATGGTGACACTGGGTCCTCTATCTCGGTGGGCATCTGAGGTTTGGCAAGCATACTGTGCACAACAACAACAAAGTACTGCCTTTCAGCGATCAGTGAGAATAACTGAGACATTAAAAAAGACTTATCCTTGACTTTTAACACAGACAGCTTCAAATGAATCTTATTCCAAATAACTAATGAATACTGGTACACACACTTTTTTTTTTGTTTGTTGTTTTGTTTTGCTTTTTTTGTTTTTCACATCTGCCTTATTTTTCAAATGGAAAGAAAATAATGCTCATTTTGTCTCAAAGCCCATACACATTCTGCAAGAAAAATAATTCAGGAATAAGATGTTATTCAACATGACTCAACATGTCTTTTGGCATGACACTGTTAGAGAGAAATGGTAATCGGGTCATGACAGTGAAGTGGAGGAAAAATTAAAACCAGAATTCCTTCTAACTGCTATGACTCTAAATAATAAACTGGTTTCAATTAACTTGAAAAAAAAAATCAACAAACAAACACATAGCTATTTTTCCCCTTCAAATTAAGACTTTAAAAAAACTGGTGATCGATAACATATTGGTAGCAATATGTTAGCATTGCACATTCTTTTTTAAAAGTTCTGTATTATAACGGCATAATCTGCTTTCAATGTTTTCAGCTCATCCCACTGCTTTCACAACTATTTTTACATCATCCACTCACTGACCTCATGCTTCAAAGGTTATTTCAATTTACTCCTTCCACAGCAAAGGCAACTACTTACAGGAGTATATCCTGCATGACTTAAGTTTGTAAGTTAATTGTAATCATGTGCCTGCAAGCTATAATAGAACATATATAATAACAAAAAAAAAACTGACGGCAAAGATAAACTGTAAGCTTTCAGCAGCATTCTCAGATGTTAGTTTTCCTGAGATAGTAACTGATCTTGCTATTACGTAAGATTTCACTGCATGACGTAAACCAAACTGTTTTGATTCTTCCTGTGAACTTTCTACTGGAAGTATAGTTGATGTGATGGACATGGCAATGAAAGCTTTGGGGCAAGAAAAGTAAGTGCAATCTTGTAATCCATAAAATCACAGCATTTCACAGTCATGATCTGATCATACAACCCGAAAATATAACACAAACTTGCACACCTTGGACAGAATAGGAAAATGAAAAAATATATTCGCATGCAGGCAACTGTCTGAAAATTAAGCTTAAGATATTCAAGTCAGAATTTTAAAAAATACTTGTAACTTATTATCAAATACCATTTCTAAACTCAAATAACTAACTGACATGCACGCACGCGTACAAACACACACACACACGCACACACACAAGCAAACATACAAAAATGTAAGTATAAACCAAATCAATGCAAAGTACAAAACCACCACAAAATGTGTGTACAAAACCACCACCACAAATGTATTGACAATTCTTGCAATATATACTATATGACCTCTGACTGGGCACTCTAAAATTCCATGGCTAACAGAAGTAACACTGTGAATGTAAGACACATACAAGTGCATAACAATCTTGATGTTACAATATACACAGTATACAAGTCATCTGAGGAAACACAACAACAAAAATATTTCAGTAGAAGTAATAAATATAATAACCAAAACAGTCAAATTAGTTCTCAACAAGCAAGAAGCCTAACAAAAAACAAAAAAAAAAATTCTAGTACAGAGATAAAATACTTGTTTTTATTCATACTCCCTATTTGTCTAAGTTGTCTTACTGCATCAACCTATAACAGGCTATCTGGTTGGCTAGCTATACTCACTTAGGCTGAATCTCTATGCTAATGCAGTATTGAGACAAGCTACAGATGTCTTCTCACTTCAGGATTAAAGTGCACTTTTTCTGTTCTCTCATTCTAAGGCCCTACAGACCTTGTGGACCATACCATTTATCAGCAGGACAATTATAGTTTGACAAGGCGAGTATACTTAGCCAAACAGGGCATATCCAAGAAAAAATTTCTTATAACTTCCCATTCCTACATCCTATACAGTACCATGTCAAATTGGATGCAGAATTCAAAGCAAAGGGAGGAGGCCGATGGCTAAGAGGTCTAGCTGGGAAATCCTTCTGTCAGAAAGAACCCAGCCAACTACAGATGCTGATCACAAGCTGTGCACAGAACTGGCACAAAGGTTCCATGAGGAGGACGACCAGAACAAAGGATCGAGATTTCGAATAGAAAGCTCAATCGACCACAGAACAACGGATCAAGATTTCATATAGAAAGCTCGATCGAATACTAAAACATGAATGGGTACTGAACTTGATCAATATGGGGCAGCACAACGAGGAGAGAAACTTGATCAACGTGCACTGGCACAATGGAACTGAGAAGGTGCTAAAGACAGAGTGAAATCCGTGCACTAAACACCGAGGTACGCGTGAGGCAAATGTCTGAGGACGACCGACGAGGAGAAGAAGATGGCAGCCCGGTGGAAATATAAGGCGCGAGTAGGCGAAGAAGACGCGCACAGCGTGAGGGCCAGTAAAAGGATTAATCAATTTTAGAAGATTAATCAATTATAAGGGATGCGTGCCCAGTGGGGGAACGTGAAGTTGCACTTGAGACGAAAGCACAAAGTCGTGAGATCGGCAGGAATGTAGTGAAATCGCGATAGGACAGACACAAGGCAAATTGAGTAAACAAGGGATAAGCGTGAATTAAAATAAAGCACGCCAACCGAAGCCTCACACGGCAAGTGTACCCAGGGTTTAGCGCAAGCCACAAATGAATATGTAAAGAAGCAAATACACAAGCAATCTTTACACAAAGGCAGAAGGAAGGCGAGACAGAGCACAAGACTTATCTTGCTTGGACGGCAGGCCGAAGAAGAATGAGGTAAAGGAAGCTGACACCAGCTTCTTCCCAAGGCGGAAGTAGGGTGGGCGTCACGTGACTGTCTTATTACTGCATTAGCCACACAAAATCTTCGGCCTGGCAGAGCTGACTCACTGCCGTAGAATGCTACGGTTTGACAGGGTACAGTATATGACGCCAAACTAGCCACTTGGATATAATCAGTAATCACAGAAATACTCAGAACTGCACCTGTGAGAGGATGAAAACGACAGTTTTGAGATTGGTCAGGAATCTTCTTGTGGAAGTTCTGATGAAGGGATCAGTCCTGGTAGGTCCATGATTCATAAATGGGCAGGTGGTAGAGGTGTATGAGAATGAGTGACACTATTTGGCCCTGGCTTTTCTGATCACCTTCTGTCAGCTGGTAAAGGGAATGCATACACATTCAGACCCCTCTAATCAAGAGACAGGGCATTCACTGCCTAGGCGTCCTGGTCCAGGACCAGTGAGCTGTACCTCAGCAGTCTATTGATGAACTTGGTGGTGATGGACCTATTGTTTCCACACCATTTCTAATCCTTGTTGAAAGCTGGACCAGCTGAGACAGTCCACAAGCACTTTGCAAGATCCTGTTACATGCCTTGCTACAGGATACTTCCCTACATGCGACTCCAGCAAAGAGAAGCTCATACCTGAGGGTGAGGGTGAATGTGTCCTCTCCTCCTCCCTTTGTTCATGTAACAAGTGTGTGTGGTGTTGTCCATGAACAGACTTACCCCAGGCCTCCTGCCCAAGAGGGGGGGGAGCTCTCTGGACTGCCTGCCGCTCCAGGATATTGACATGCAACTTTGCCTTTTCTGGGGTCCAAGTCCTGGAGGTAGGAAGAGATCCTGCGAGGGCTCCTCAACCTAACGAGGACGCATCTGTGTAGAGCGCTATCAGATATGTCTGAAGGGGATGGGTTACCCTGTGTGCAAGAATGGGTGACTGCAGCATTTGTTCATGGCCCACTCGAATCAAGCACCCAGCAGAACAGTAATGTCCCAGGGCTGGGTCTGTTGGGATCAGTGTTATTTACCCCTCTTGCATTTGTTTCGCCTGTATGCGGCCACTGTTTGTCTCTCCCTGGAGTTGTTATAGCCGCAACCGGCCGCACATGCTGCGTTACTTTCCCTCCCACTGCGACCTTGTTTTTAAGTCAAGGCTGGCCAAAATAAAATGGGCATCCCTGAGAGGTGTCCAATGAAATCTTAGCAGTAGGATGGGGTGTAGGAAACAATTCATTCACAAGACTAGGGTCATGAACTGACCACCTTCCACTGATTTCTCAAAGAAATATTAATACTAGGAGCAGTTTTGGGCTGAAAAATGCAAATGCAAGAGGGTCAAGTGCTCTTTGAAGGAGACATCTGAGCACCTAAGTCAAAGGATGCTCCACAGGGATTTCAACATTACCTCTGAAAGGGAGGATATTGAGTATCCATTTGCCTAGAAAGGGGTGCTTGAGAAGGAAATCTGTGAACTGAACCTGATGGTCTGGCACTGGCAAGATTGTTATGAGATCACAATTCTCACAACTGCTGATGAGTTCAAACTGCAAGCACGGTGGCCTGAGCAGAGTGACAAGGAATAGGCAAGTCAAATATCATCCAACTGTCCAGGGAGACTGGCACTTGACTGACTTTAACTAATCTGGCCTAGGACACCATGTCTATGACCACCTTGGTGAAGAGGTAGAGACATGGACAGGCCGAAAGAAAGGGTTCATAGCTAGTAGATTTCTCATCTCCCCACACAAAAAGCAGGTGCCAAAGTGAGAGGCATGTATGAGGATGTGAAAGTATGCGTCCTTGAGATCAATCAAGGTTACCTGGACATACTGATTCCCATACCTTTGATTGCTAGCCATGTTAAACTTGATTGAAAAAAGGATCTGTTCAAAGGAGAGAGACCTGGCTTTGGGCCCCAACCCACAAACAACTTTGGGGTGACAAAGAGGTGACTGATGAAACCCAGGCTTTGGACTTCCAGGCATGTGATGGCTCCCTTGAGCTGGAGTTGCAACACCTCCAACTCAAGAAGCTCTTGGTCATGGGGATATGGAGCATGAGGAGGACGTGGAGGACCTTGCATCACTACAGCAAATACCTGCCCATCAGCACTGAAACAATCCAGTCAACTGAGTTCCTAGAGAGTGCCACTGATCTACATGATGCAAGAGGCTGCCTTCCTGTGGGATCTGAGGGTCCTGGGGATCTGGGTGTCCCACAGACTGGGGGCGATTGAAAGGGCAATGGTCACCACCATGTATTTTTCTTTGGGTGAACACGCATGTGGGAGCTTTGGTTTGACTGCCTTTGAGTTGGCAGCTGCTATGGCTGCTGCATCTGGCAAAACTGCTGCCAATGTTATTGCGGAAAAAAAAACTGGCAAAAAGAGTCACAAGGCTGAGTTTATCTGGGAGGAGTGTGATGCTGTGTGAGGACAGACAGCATAACCAACAACTTCCCATTCATGAGTGCAAGGCAGCAATTTAGTTAATCTAAACAATTATGACTAACACCTTCCCATTCGTGAGGGCAAGGCAGCAGCGATCTAATCTCAAATGTGCCAAAAGGCAGATTTGGCCTAACCATGGATGCCCCCCCCCCCCCTCCTCCTAAGATGCCTGTTGCTATGGTGGGAGATCTGAGATTTGCAGGATCACATCCCCCGAAGCACAGAGGGTGCTGAATTTAACTTTGCTCTTGAGTCAGTGGTGTTCAAAGAAGGGCAGTAAATGTGCAACAGCGAGACAGACAAAAAAAACCTGACAAAAGTCTTGTTGAGTGCTTGCTCACAGAATGAGAGAATGGAGACTGACCTGCGCTTTAGACCTGTGGTGTGGAAATAGTCTGTGGTGTATTACCAAGCATGCCATAAAATTCAACTCAACATAGTTACGAAACTGCTTATTGCTTGCATTCAATTTGACATGGGACAGTAAATTGCATTATGTTAGTTGGAAGGTCACTCATAATGATTAAAATAATATTTTTTCTGACGCATGTTTCTGAATTAATAGCCTCTGTACACCAGAATAGTGATCAGCAACACACATTTGTTATCATCTTCAAATATGTTGAAGTAAACACATACTATAAAAGCTTGGGTGTAACTTCTCTCTTTCATGCACACACAGACACACAAACTCTCTCACATATGCACACATTTATGCTTGCTACCTTTCTGTCCTTCTGGTTCTCTCGCTCTTTCTATTGCTGATTTAAGTAATTCACACGTAAAAATTCTGTTCACCCAGCTCAGGCAGAAGATTTACAACTCAAAAATACCAAAATAACCAAGGACATCTATACACAGATACAACAGTAAATATATATATTTTTTAAAACAAATAAGTAAAAGAAGCCAACACAAATGACTAAATAGACAAAAGAACTTAGGCAACAGCTGTACAAGTACATAACATATTTTCCTGAATACTTCACAAACTTCTGAACACAAGTGAAAAAAAATGACCAGGTTAACATGACTATTTGTTTTACAGATCTGTCATTTGACAACAGTGAGTATGCTTGCCAGACAAATAAACAAGTTTAAACATTAACTAAAAAGTACCAATATCACCAGTTCTATGAAGGTCGCTGAAGATTCATCACAATGAACTTAATCTCTATGACAGTTGATAACGTTACATACTATAAAGTTGGCCTCACATGATCTTACAACGGCAAACATCAGAGACCTCCTCATATAACCATGCAACTATAAATGATGATGACCACCTTATTCAATCATACATTTACAAACAACAAAGACCTCATCCCACAATCCCACGATGACTTCCCCATTACAAATACACCAATTACAAACACATTACTGCCAACCTGCTGGAGTCAAAATTCAGGATGCAGGAATTGGTGAGGGTATGGTGGACTGAATAAAGAGGCAATCTGACTTTTGACTGAATGCCTTTTAAAACCCTACTAATTGAATTCCTAGCATGGAGGTTTATGAGGAAAATGCATCTTCCAAAGCACATGATCGTTGAAATTCACAAACACCATCCAACCTTTATTCTGCAATACTTTATCAGCCCTGTTTAAATAGTGATCTCTCAAACCCTTATTTTAAACAAGTTTTGTGAGCAGTGACTTGTAAAATGAGGAATTTTTAAAATTGTGGGAGACTTGGCAGTCAGGCAAACAACAAAGACCTCCTTACATGAATTCTACCTTTACAAAAACTAAAGACCTACTCATACAAAGCCTACAATTACAAACAACAAAGATCTCTTCATACAAGTATGGGGAGTTTGTATTATACTCCCTGTTTGGCTAAGTATACTTACCATGTCAGACCATAGCATTAAACGGCTGTCAGTCAGCTCTGTCAGGACGAAGTTTTGTGGCAAATGCAGTCATAAGATAGTCACATGACGCCCACCCTACTTCCGATTACGGAAGATGCCGAAGATTGTGTACCGTCCGTCATTCAACGAGGCCTGCGCGCAAGGCAAAACCAGGGAACCTTGGCGCTAGCGGGGAAGGTAGGGCGGGCATTAGAGTCTGACATGGTAAGTATACTTAGCCAAACAGGGAGTATAATACAAACTCCCCATTTTGGTGTCGTATACTATACCATGTCAGACCATAGCAGAATTTTAAAGGAATAGGAGGAGGGCCGAGCGCCCTAATGGTTCCTGGGTTAACTGTTATGGCTGCATTGGCCGCCACAAATGAAACCCCTTTAGAACCATCAGCCCTGGTCATGTGGATGTCCCTTAGATAAAAGTTTATGAAAGGGTTCTCCAAACGCCAGTAGGCTGCCTCCAGGAGATGGCGCACGGGGACAGAGTGCTGGAACGCTGTGGACGTGGCCAGCGCTCTGACCTCGTGGGCTCGAGGGGAAAGGGCTGGGAGGTCTTTGTGGGCCTGGGCATAGGCAGATTTGATAGTATTGGATAGCCACCTAGAAATCGAGCCCACGAGATGTCTTTCTTGCTGTTGGGGTAGATGGAAATAAGGAGGCTTCTCTGAGAGGAACGCCTGGGGCGGGAACGCTCCAAGTAGTATCTGAGGCACCTAGAGGGACACAGGTCCATGTCCCCGCCACCTTCGCTGCCTAAGATATCCGCTAGGGAGCGGATAAGCAGGGAAGGAGAGGACGTGCCTGGTTCCTGGTTCTTCGCTAAGAACCGGCAGGAACTTAAGCGAGACCAAGCCGTCTCTGTGAAAGGCGATGTCCCGAGGGTCACCACTGAGGGCATGAATCCCACTTCTTCTCCTGGCTGAGGCCAGGGAGAAGGAAGGTGGTCTTGAAGGAGAGAATGTCAAAGGGAAAAGCGCGGAGGGGCTCGAAAGGGGGTTTTCTGAGGGAGTCAAGAACCAGAAAGCGGTCCCACATGGGAGCGCGCCTAGGGGACTGAACTTGCCGTAGGGCCACCCCCCGAGATAGTTCTCTAAGGAGAAAGTCATTGTCGAATGATGGGCCGCCCCCAGCTGTCGGATGGTGGTGCATATGGCCGATCTGTAGCCCTGAATGGAACTAGCCGAGGCTTTCGAGAGGACGAAAGATGGGATAGGAAATTGCCTATCTGGATGATGGAGGGGAGGAGGTAGGGGACCGAGTTAGCTGTGCACCACGTGACCCATCTCTCCCATTGGTAATTGTAGAGGGACTCGGTGCTGGTCCTATGCGAGGCCAAGGCCAAGTCCCGTAATCACTGCGATGCCCCCGCTTCTGTCAGGGTATCTAGGACAGACCAGGGTCTGTCCGCGGGGGTGGCGGGGACCGTGGTCGCAATTTGGTTGGCATATCAGCCAAGCATGTAGGCAAAGTATCTGGGGGTTGGAGTGAGGGAGGCCCGAGCGAGGTTGTCTGAGCAAGTCCCACCGAGGGGCTAGCTGGAGAGGGGGAACGTGAGTTAGGGACCTGAGGTCTGGGAACCACAACTGGGCCGGCCACCACGGGGTTATAAGGATGAGTTTGGGTCTCTCCAGCCTGGCCTTCCTGATCACTTTGTGAAGTATTGGGAAGGGGGAAAGGTGTATGCGATGAGTCCCCGTCCAGGGGAGGGAGAGCGCATCGACTGCGTACGCTCGGAGATCCAGACGGGAGAGACATACATGGGAAGGCGATGGTTGAAGCGGGTCGCCAAGAGGTCGACCATGGGCTTGAACCAGTGCTCCCATACTGTGGTTAGCGTCAGCTTGTTCAGGGTCCACTCTGTGTGCAGAAGGGTCCCTGAGCGGCTGAGAGAGTCTGCCAGGATGTTGCGTGTCCCCGCTATATGTCTCGCACGGAGGGTGGTTCCCCGTGCGTGGCACCAGCGAAGGAGGGCCCTCTGTCCGTAGGAGAGGCCGATGGAGTGAGCCCCCCCCCCCCCCCCCCCCCCTTTGTTGATGTAATGGGCTACCAATGTGTTGTCCGTGAGGAGGAGAACCAGTTGGGCGAGATGAGGTGTTGGAAGTGGAGGAAGGCCAGCCTGACCGCTTCCAATTCTAATATCTTGATGTGGAGGCGTGCCATCTGTGCGTCCCACACCCCCGAGGCATGACTGTCCCCCAAGTGGGCCCCCCAGCCTGAGTTGGAGGCGTCCGTGTACAGTTCAAGGGACTGAGTTGGGAGAGAGATTGGAACGCCGGTGATCAAAGTGGACCGATTGAGCCATTCGTCCGTGGCGCCAGAGAACCAGGCCGAGGGGAATGGTCAGGTCCCAGCGGTCCGAGGTCTGGGACCGACAACGACGGAACTCCCTCTGCAGCTGGCGTTTGGGGACCCGACCTAGCGGATGAGGGCTGAAAGGGACTTCCATCATCCGTAAGAGGCGAAAGATGAGGTCCACTATCCCAGCGGACCTCTCTGGGGTCGGGGCGACCTTCATGGCAATCGTGTCGAAACTCATGCCCAGGAAAGAGAACCTCTGACTGGGAATGAGTTCGCATCTGAGGGGGTTGGTTACAAAACCCAGGGTGGAACAGAGCCTGAGGAGGCGCGTGGTGTGGGCTCAGCACTGAGCCCGGGAGGAGGCCAGGACAAGCCAGTCGTCGAGGTACACCAGGAGGCGCATGTCCTCCTGTCTGGCTAGGGCGGCCATCTCCTTGACAACCTTCGTGAAGAGGAAGGGTGCCAGGGGAGAGACCAAAGGGGAGAGCTTTGAACTGGAACACCCGACCCTGCCAGACGAACCGGAGGTAACGTCTGTGAGCCGGGTAAAGGAGGATCTGGAAGTAAGCATCCTTCAGATCTATGGAGGTGGCCCAATCTAGGTGGTGGATGGAATCCCTGATCTGGGAGGGCGGGAAGAGAGGTCGAGGATGGGCCTCCATCTCCCCGAGGGTTTGGGGATCACGAACAGGTGGGAGTAAAACCCGGGTTGGGCCTGGTGGGCGGGTTGTCCCTGTTCCGTGCCCACCGCAGGTGTGTCCCCTAGTCACTGGAGAGGGCGTGCCTGTTGGCCGAACCGAAAATGGAGTTGCTGGTGAGGTTTTGATTTTGACCTCTGCAAATCTAGAGGGCGCTTAGCCGGCCCGGCATTGGGAGATGGGGCTTGTCGGGGATACGGTGTGGGCCCGATGGACCTGGGGTAAGACCAATAGGGGGGCCTGGAAGGGCGTGGCTGAGGCCGGGGGGCAAGGATGCCGCTGCTTGCGTTCCTCGACCGCAAGGGACATATCCGAGGTGGAGTACTCGCCAAAGTGCGAGTGATCCTGGCCCGGGACACACCGGAGGGAAGCCTTGAGTGCCGGGGAGTGAAGAGCGTGTAAGCACCGTGTTTCTGGCCACTAGCAAGTAATAGAAGTGGCTTGTTGCTGCGCAGCGACGACAAGTGATGCGATATCCTGTTGACTAGGTGTCGCATAAAGGGATCGCTGAATAAGCGAGATTCGTCCTCATGGTGTGGTTCGGAGGTATTGTCCGAAGGCACTGGGACGGCGCCGTCATCCCCAGGCCAGAGTACCTCCGCCCTCTGCAAGAGCATGGTAAGGTAGGCATGCCCTGCAATGGTGTGTAAGATGCCCATCCGGGCTACCCGGTCGCAGTCCTTTAATGCTTTAAAGGAGATGGTGCCCGAAGTAGGGGGGCCCGGTTGGGCATCAGGCGACAATCAGACTGGGAGATGGCCCACTCCCTGGTCACCGGATTGTCTGCAAGGAGGGAGGTCACTGGGTGATTCTGCGGGTCCTGAGGAGGGAGCCGAAGGGGGTCGCATTGGGTGCCGGGGGAAGGTCTTGACCCGGCGAGGGGACGGCGTCTGCACCCCTGGCACGGATTGCCGGACTCTCCCACAGCGAAGTGAGGGACTGAGGAGCGACGAGCCTGAGTTTGGCCAAGATATCGGCAGAGGGAGGGGCTTCCCTCGACTCCAAGTCCGGTCGAAACCGGTCAATGGTGCGGATATCGTAAAGGGATGAGAAGAGGTCCTCATCGTCGTCGTCCTCCGGGTGTGGGGAGTCGAATTCCTGGGAAGGTAGGTCCTCCTCAGGGGGCATCTGCGCGGGTGCGTGAGGGTCCCGCCCTCGTTGGGTGGTGGCAGGGGGGGGGGGCCCCTCGTGGCTCTGTGCTCAGCAGACGGGCTAGGGTGGGAGAGCTCGGACTGCCGATCGGACAGCGCCCGAGGTGGGAGACCAAGGTCGACCCAGGTCTGTGAGATTGGGTGCCACAAGCGACCATATAGCTCTTCCGGTTGTGAGTGGGTGTAAAGTCACTGGTCTCTCTCGGGGGGCATAGAGCCACTGGTCCCCGGGGAGATAAGCGGGCTGTGGCGGCCCAGGGTACTGTGCAGGGACTCCCCGGGGACCGGGGTAACCTTGAGCAGCAGAGGGGGGGTAGTGTTCGACCATGGTATGTCGTCCCCCCCCCCCCCCCCCCCCCCCCGGGGAGTGCGCTGGGACCCAGGGGAATAGGGCCGGTTACCCGTGGTCCCGCTGGTAGATCCTCCCCCCGGAGGAACGGGACCGAGGACGTTGCCCAAAAGGGGGGCCGAGTAAGTCGGACCCCCAGCATCCTGAACCCCCTAGGGGAACCTGCGACGGGCGAGCGGGGTAGATCGGCCGTCCTTGTGTATGTTCACAACCGGTGGAGGCACTCGGTGTTCCCATACGCCCAGAGTTATGGTCATGTGCATGGTCTTGCCATGACGTGGCCATAAAACTGCGTCCGGAGATAACGGGACGCTCCTCGTGCAGGGGTGTTGGCTGCACCTGTGCACGGTGGGGGAGAGCGTCGTGAGACGGCGAGTCCAGATGGGGGGGGGAGACGTGGACCCGCGCGTCTCATAAATGCGAGTGACGGGTGGAGGTTCCAGTCCAAAACCGTCACCCGTGCCTGTCCGCGCCCCGGCAAAGGTCCCCGGGGGCCGAGGGTCGCGTGACTGGGCATAGTAAACGGATGTCTGACTATGCGCAGGAAAGCTAGAAGGCAGGGTGGCTGGAGGAGAAGCGGAATCCCGCTTGGATGCTTAGACTTGAGTGGGTCCCTAAGTGGGCCTTGCCCTTTGATTTTCTGGGCAGGGTGAACGATAAGCATTTGGAAATAGCAGCCAATTGCCTAGTAGCTTTCGAACGCAACGGTCGTGCGTCCGGCGGTCGGGTAGAGGAGGGAGAGTCCCGCGTCCCCTTCGCGGGAAGGTCGTCTCCAACTACCGCGGCCGTCCGTTCTCCCGCGGGAAGAACGGTCTGCTCGGAGTTGGAACCAACTCGTTGGTCCTCCGGGAAAGCGAGCGAACTCTGAACGTCAGAGCTGCTCGGCCCAACCGAGCTTCACCATTTTGGGCAATGGCGCCGAGCAAAACCGGAGCACACGATCGTAACACGACGGTCGATCGAGGAGGGTGTACAGGTCGATCGACCGTGCACACACCATAGCAATATAACACAATGGAAATATAAAAGTAAACAAGCTCGCACAGTGACAGAAAACGCAGTAGCGATGAACGAAACCGTGCGTGAGCAACGGCCGTGGCGTGAACCAAAAGTGCTGAGTAAAGCCACGTGTAACAGCAATGCCGAAGGGCGATGCGATCGCCACGCACACGAAGCCGATCGAAAAATGCGGCAAATGAATGAGAGTGACCTAAATAAGCTATCAGTCTTCCACACAAAGAACCTTAGAAGAATATTAAGAATTTTCTGGCCAAACACCATCTCAAATGAAGAATTACTCTCCCAATGCCATCAAGAAAGCATGAAAACAATTCTCAGGAAAAAGCGATGGAGGTGGATAGGGCACATACTTAGGAAAGAGCCAGACAACATCACTCGTGTCGCCCTCCATTGGACACCTGAAGGAAGGAGGAAGAGGGGGAGACCCAAAAAACCTGGCGGCGAACTGTAGAGGGAGAGCTGAAGACCCTGAACCACACATGGGGTACCATCCAGAGGTTGGCCCAGAGCAGACGAGAATGGAGGACCTTTGTTGCTGCCCTACATGCCACGGGCATAATGGGCAGTAAGTAAGAGGAAGAGGAAGAAGAACAACACACACAGGGACCAGATCATCCTTTGAGTGTGAAATCTGATTCCTGCCGCAGACGCCTGAAAGACATGATGATGATGATGATGATGAATGAGAGGGGTGTAAACAAGTGAAGGAAGCAAATTCCGAACGACAAACCACGTGTAATAGCGTGGGCTAGAAAGCTGGAGCGACAAGGAATGAAGACCGGCGCAAAACAAGATGGTGACGAAACCGACCCGCGATTGTCGCAGATGAGATAGTGGAATCGTGGTACAAGTAACGGCGAGATAGAAATCGGAATTTAGGGGCGAAAAGGCCGTAAAGGCGAGTGAGAATGCAAGGCCGATGGAAAAATGGAGGCAGAGAAAACGCGATGGACGTGGCGATGGAAAATGCCGATCAACCTCGAACCGGTTACGCAAATAGACAAGAACCGGGAGCACCACGATCGCGAGAAAATTTCAGTAAATAAGGTTAGAATGCTAGCCCATCCGATAACCTCACACGTCAAGATATAAGCGGAAGCCACAGATAAATGAGTACAGAGTGCAAACACAACAATCTTTACACAAAGGCAAAGTATAGGCGAGACAGAGCACAAGACTTATCTTGCTTGGGCGACAGGCCGAAGTTGAATGCCGGACGGTACACAATCTTCGGCATCTTCCGTAATCGGAAGTAGGGTGGGCGTCACGTGACTATCTTATGACTGCATTTGCCACAAAACTTCGGCCTGACAGAGCTGACTGACAGCCGTTTAATGCTATGGTCTGACATGGTATAGTTTACGACGCCAAACCTACAGTTACAAGCAACAAAGATGTCTTCATATAAATCCTACAATTATAAACAATAAAGACCTTCTCACACATAATGATAAAGATTAGGATACTTTTAACTTCAGCTTTGCAATTTTGATGTCCTGGTAATTTTGAACAAAAACATGAATGAATTATCAAGGTTCACAATATTATCAAAAGGTACATGACATGAACAGGAAAAATTTGCATTACATCCATCTGTCACAGAAGCAAGGTTTAAAAAGGCAATAAACAGCACCGCAAAAAAGAAAGAAAATATATGGAAATAAATGAAAACAAAACCCCACAAAATATCTCCACTGGATTATACTCAGTTACAGACAAACGCACATATGTTTCACATACAACAGAAAATCCCTTTACAAAATGTGCATTGGTGAAAAAAAAATTCCTACCTTTCTGAAAGAAAAGATTTTTTAATACTTTTTTTTTTCAACAAAAGGCTTACACATGCATTTCTTTAACAAAAAGAAGGAATCCCATCCATAAAAGTGCTCTGAGATGTGTAAAAAGGTTGGGGTTTTTTTTTTGGTTTCATTTCCTTTTTAACAAGCCTGACTTTTATTCTCCAGTTATCCCACTATCAGCCATCCTTTACAGTGAACCGACATGTGAAAGGATACAGTGTCACTCACTGTTCAAATCCACAAAGACACACAGACAGTTACAGGACAAAGAACACGGTTTCTGATTAACTGCTTGTGTAAACACGGAACTTACTTCCAAGATTCCACTCGACTGATGCAAGCAAACAAATCAGTTAATCACAACATACTTCGGTTTTAAAGAGTTTATAACAAAATAAAACTACACACAACCATTCAAATCATAATGCCAAGTTCAAAATAACCCAACTGATGTTTAATTTGCAGCACATTACAATTATGCTTTACAAAACCAAAATTTACTTGTACTTGGATAAATTATCACACACAAAAAAATCCAGACTTCCAAGTTCATGTACACTTTGTGACATTTTCGTCATATACCTGCAGAATCTTCTCTTTGTTTTTAAGCCTTTTCCTTGATATTTGAACTGTTGTTCAATATTAGTAAACACATGATAAAACAGAGAAAAAAACATGGGAGACAAAGAGAAAAAAAAAGAAGAAAATGGGCAAAAGATCCATAACTCAAGGATAGGCATCAATTACAAGAACAAAAATGATAAAGACAGATAGGCAAGAAAAACACACATATGTAAACCTCAATTTCAAAATCATATTTCCTTTTTCAGCAGTTGACACAAACTTACACCAGTTCCAAACATGACAAGACCACTACACTGGGAACCATTCCATTTTCTTTAAACCAGTCAGTTAGGACATTACCAACCACCAGCCCCTACTGCCTCTTCAGTTCCAGTCTTTCATTCCACCCCACTTTGCTCTATGGTATGTGGAAGCACAGCAGTCTATGACTTAAAGTGTACAAAAAGAGTGGAGTGGATACAGAGAGTGAGGTGCAAACAAATCAACTATCAAACAGGCAACACAACGTGTAGGGACCTTTTCAACACACAATCACAACTGCTGATAAAAATCAGTAAATCATGATAAATCAAAAGAGAAAGAATGTTCCAATGGCAGCAACACAGGAAGTTTCCCACACTTTTCTGGTTCTTGCATTTTCTTCTTGTTGTTCCTTTCCCTTTTACATTGTCCAGAGACCTTTTAAAGCAACCTTTTTTACGCTTTTTTTCAGCAAATTATCTTCCAACTTGAATCGTTCTACCCCCTCTTATCCAAACAACAATAAGATTCCTTACAAGTGATAACTGAATGCCTCTCTTCTGACAGTATAGAACATTCTTTTCAGAGGTAATTAAAAAAAACATAATATGTATGGTATTTGGGACATACTAATGACCAGCAAATAACCTGCTCTTTGACAATTCTTATGTCTGCATAATGCCAATGGCTAAACTGTACAATGCAAGATACTTCATGCCAAAGTTCCTTTTTCTTCCTTTTTCTCTGCTCACAAAACTAACAGTAAGGCCTTTTTTTTTAAATGAATGATTTTAAAAAAAACTGAAAACAAAGACGGACTAGTTAAGAGCTCCTTACAGGCACTCAGTTAACCCAAAAGAAGGCTCCCAACAGACAAACTACCTCAATAGCCCTAGAAAATCAGGAACTCTGGAAAAGATGAACTGACCTGTAGTCGGTCTTGTGTTTGCTGTAATAATGCAGCTCTGTCTCCATCTGATGCTGAACCATGGTGGTCAGGTCAGACTCTGCTGGGGCGCTGAGGGTCTCTGGAAGAGGGGCAGGGATGTTGAGGGGGCACCCCAGCTGGAGCAGGCACTCGGGGCTCGTCTCACCAATAAAGCGCAACACCTGAAAATTGGCTCAAAGTTTGGTTCTGTTGGCTTTATCTACTTGCATCTCAAGGTGCGTGCACATGCACATAAACCTACATGCATGTTCATCTCTGCGGCTGATAGAGGAGGAGAGAACCATAGTGAGGGTAGAGGGGACGACGGGGGGGGGGGGGACTTACAGCATTCAGCAAACCCTTTTTCTTCTCAATCATCTCTTTAATTTTTACTTTCTGATATGCAAAATCATTCTGCAGCATACTTATTTTTAAATCATTTCAAAACAACTGCTATGTAATGAGCTGAAGGCTGTACAAAATAATGTACAATTATACACAAAACGATGCACAAACATTCCCTCTCTAAGCTTCATTGGTTCTCACCATCTCAGATATCCCTCTCATCCAAACAAGCTTAGTATACTAACAAACTTGTTGATGCATCCCTAGCTCTTATCTCCCATCCCCAACCTCTCCGCAACTTCCCACAATTGCATATATCCTCCTCTACCCTCTCCTACCAATACCCCTCCCCCCCCCCCCACCCCACCCCCATCTACAACCCCACCCCCTCAACGCATCAAAACGATGCCCCACAGTTAAAAGCATCACTTACATCATTGACGTTGTCATCTTGCTCTGTGGTGGTCTCAAAGACTGGCAGCTCCGATGCTTTCCTGCGGGGTGAGAGGGCAGGCTGCGGAATGTCTGAATCTTCCTGGATGACCAGCGGCTCCAGTTCATGGCCTGTGGCCATGCCCAGCAGTGCCTGAGCATCTAGGATCAAGACATCACAGCAACAAATGAAGGACACGCATACAAATTCTTTGGTTAAGTCCACTAAAAACATTGATAATCATGTACACAGTTAACACAGTTTAAATGTTAATCATTCAAGGTTTTGTGTGTGAAACTAGCAAAGTTCAGTCCACTTAACACATTGATAAATCATGTACACAGTTAATACAGTTTAAATGTTAATCATTCAAGGTTTTGTGTGAAACTAGCAAAGGCTGAAAGCATCATATTCATTAATGACTTCACCTGGTATTCAGCGAAATGATGTGTTGATTACAAACAATGAAAAGAGCATGTCTGATGATCAGCTGGGCATTCATCAATTCTCTTTTGCTTTATACATGGCTGAAGAATGAAGAAATGCACATTCTCTGCTGATCAGTCTCACTCCTGACCAAGGAATTACAAACATGGGGACGGTGAAGACCAAATGAGACATCTAAAATAGTTCATCACTCTAAAAAGTGCCAACATAAACAACAGGGGCAAAAATGTTTACAAAACAATTAAACCCTAAACAAAGTTGGATTAATAAACCGCAGCTTAAAGTGAACAAAAATATAAAAAGAGATCTCTATTGTTCCCTACTGCTGTGTCAATCTAAGAAAGGAGGCAAGAACAAATTACTCTGCCGTGATGACTCCTTGGTGCACCATGGAGGGCTGTAGAGAACAGAGCTCTCCCAGCAGAAAGTGCCGCTCAAGTCACGCACATGATCCTGCATACTGTCCTGGCTGTTGTCAGGCCTGCTGTCACCCCGCCACCC
>JADBJO010014091.1:0-20000 GCA_016801955.1 Conus betulinus | reverse complement strand
AGTTGTAGAGGGACTCGGTGCTGGTCCTACGCGAGGCCCAGGCCAAGTCCCGTAATCCCTGCGATGCCCCCGCTTCTGTCAGGGTATCTAGGACAGACCGGGGTCTGTCCGCGAGGGTGGCGGGGACCGGTGGTAGAATTTGGTTGGCATATCAGCCAAGCGTGTAGGCGAAGCATCTGGGGGTTGGAGTGAAGGAGGCCCGAGCGAGGTTGTCTGAGCAAGTCCCACCGAGGGGCTAGCTGGAGAGGGGGAACGTGAGTTAGGGACTTGAGGTCTGGGAACCACGATTGGGTTGGCCATCACAGGGTTATAAGGATGAGTTTGGGTCTCTCCAGCCTGGCCTTCCTGATCACTTTGTGAAGTATTGGGAAGGGGGAAAGGTGTACGCGATGAGTCCCGTCCAGGGGAGGGAGAGCGCATCGACTGCGTACGCTCGGAGGTCCGGGACGGGAGAGACATACATGGGAAGCGCGATGGTTGAAGCGGGTCGTCAAGAGGTCGACCATGGCTTGAACCAGTGCTCCCATACTGTGGTTAGCATCAGCTTGTTCAGGGTCCACTTTGTGTGCAGAAGGGTCCCTGAGCGGCTGAGAAAGTCTGCCAGGATGTTGCGTGTCCCCGCTATATGTCTCGCACGGAGGGTGGTTCCCCCGTGCGTGGCACCAGCGAAGGAGGGCCTCTGTCCGTAGGAGAGGCCGATGGAGTGAGGCCCCCCCCCCCCCCCCCATGGTGATGTAATGGGCTACCGCCGAGTTGTCCGTGAGGAGGAGAACCAGTTGGGCGAGATTAGGTGGAAGTGGAGGAAGGCCAGCCTGACCGCTTCCAATTCTAATATCTTGATGTGGAGGCGTGCCATCTGTGCGTCCCACACCCCCGAGGCATGACTGTCCCCAAGTGGGCCCCCCAGCCCGAGTTGGAGGCGTCCGTGTACAGTTTGAGGGACTGAGTTGGGAGAGAGATTGGAATGTCGGTTGTCAAAGTGGACGGATTGAGCCATTCGTCCGTGGCGCCAGAGAAGCAGTGGCCGAGGGGAATGGTCAGGTCCCAGCGGTCCGAGGTCTGGGACCAACGACGACGGAACTCCCTCTGCAGCTGGCGTTTGGGGACCCGACCTAGCGGATGAGGGCTGAAAGGGACGTCATCATCCCTAAGAGGGAGGACAGAGTTCTGGCCGAGGTATGTGAAGCTCCTCGGAGGCGAAAGATGAGGTCCACTATCCCAGCAGTCCTCTCTGGGGTCGGGGCGACCTTCATGGCAATCGCGTCAAAACTCATGCCCAGGAAAGAGAACCTATGACTGGGAATGAGTTCGCATCTGAGGGGTTTGGTTACAAAACCCAGGGTGGAACAGAGCCTGAGGAGGCGCGTGGTGTGGGCTCAGCACTGAGCCCGGGAGGAGGCCAGGACAAGCCAGTCGTCGAGGTACACCAGGAGGCGCATGTCCTCCTGTCTGGCTAGGGTGGCCATCTCCTTGACAACCTTCGTGAAGAGGAGGGTGCCAGGAGAGACCAAAGGGGAGAGCTTTGAACCGGAACACCCGATTCTGCCAGACGAACCGGAGGTAACGTCTGTGAGCTGGGTAAAGGAGGATCTGGAAGTACGCATCCTTCAGATCTATGGATGGTGGCCCAATCTAGGTGGTGGATGGAGTCCCTGATCTGGGAGGGCGTGTCCATCTTGAACTTGGAATGTCTGAGGAACTTGTTGAGGGGAGAGAGGTCGAGGATGGGCCTCCATCTCCCTGAGGGTTTTGGGATCACGAACAGGTGGGAGTAAAACCCTGGGTTGGGCCTGGTGGGCGGGTTGTCCCTGTTCCGTGCCCACCGCGGGTGTGTCCCCTAGTCACTGGCGAGGGCGTGCCTGTTGGCTGAACCGAAAATGGAGTTGCTGGCGAGGTTTCGATTTCAACCTCTGCCAATTTAGAGGGCGCTTAGCCGGCCCGGCGTTGGGAGATGGGGCTTGTCGGAGATACGGAGTGGGCCTGATGGACCTGGGGTAAGACCAATAGGGGGGCCTGGAAGGGCATGGCTGAGGCCGGGGGGCAAAGGACGCCGCCTGCTTGCGTTCCTCGACCGAAAGGGACATAGAGTGATCCTGGCCCGGGACACACCGAAGGGAAGCCTCGAGTGCCGGGGAGTGAAGAGCGTGTAAGCACCGCATCTCTGGCCACTAGCAGGCAATAGAAGTGGCTTGTTGCTGCGCTGTCCGCCGCAGCCGACAAGTGATGCGATATCCTACTGACTAGGTGTCGCATAAAGGGATTGCTGAATAAGCGAGATTCGTCCTCATGGTGTGGTTCGGAGGTATTGTCCGAAGGCACTGGGACGGCGCCGTCATCCCCAGGCCAGAGTACCTCCGCCCTCTGCAAGGGCATGGTAAGGTAGGCATGCCCTGCAATGGTGTGTAAGATGCCCATCCGGGCTACTCGGTCCCAGTCCTTTAATGCTTTAAAGGAGATGGTGCCCGAAGCAGGGGGGGCCCGGTTGGGCATCAGGCGACAATCAGACTGGGAGATGGCCCACTCCCTGGTCGCCGGATTGTCTGCAAAGAGGGAGGTCACTGGGTGCTTCCTGCGGGTCCCGAGGAGGGAGCCGAAGGGGGCCACATTGGGTGCCGGGGAAGGTCTTGACCCGGCGGGGGACGGCGTCTGCACCCCTGGCACGGATTGCCGGACTCTCCCACAGCGAAGTGAGGGACTGAGGAGCGACGAGCCTGAGTTTGCGTTGGGCTGGGGGCGGCCCGACGATGTCAGGGACGGCCAAGATATCGGCAGAGGGAGGGGCTTCCCTTGACTCCAAGACCGGTCGAAACCGGTCAATGGTGCGGATATCGTAAAAGGATGAGAAGAGGTCCTCATCGTCGTCGTCCTCCTCCGGGTGTGGGGAGTCAAATTCCTGGGAAGGTTGGTCCTCCTCAGGGGCATCTGCGCGGGTGCGTGAGGGTCCCGCCCTCGTTGGGTGGTGGCGGGGGGGGCGGGCCCCTCGTGGCTCTGTGCTCGGCAGACGGGCTAGGGTGGGAGAGCCTGGACTGCCGATCGGACAGCGCCCGAGGTGGGAGACCAAGGTCGACCCAGGTCTGTGAGATTGGGTGCCACAAGCGACCATATAGCTGTTCCGGTTGGGAGTGGGTGTAAAGTCACTGGTCTCTCTCGGGGGCATAGAGCCACTGGTCCCCGGGGAGATAAGCAGGCTGTGGCGGCCCAGGGTACTGTGCAGGGACTCCCCGGGGACCGGGGTAACCTTGAGCAGCAGAGGGGGGGGGTAGTGTTTTGACCATGGTATGTCATCCCCCCCCCCCGGAGTGCACTGGGACCCAGGGGAATAGGGCTGGTTACCCATGGTCCCGCTGGTAGATCCTCCCCCCGGAGGAACGGGACCGAGGACGTTGCCCAAAAGGGGGGCCGAGTAGGTCGTACCCCCAGCGTCCTGAACCCCTAGGGGAACCTGCGACGGGCGAGCGGGGTAGATCGGCCGTCCTTGTGTATGTTCACAACCGGTGGAGGCACTCGGTGTTCCCATACGCCCAGAGTTATGGTCATGTGCATGGTCTTGCCATGACGTGGCCATAAAACTGCATCCGGAGATAACGGGACGCTCCTCGTGCAGGGGTGTTGGCTGCACCTGTGCACGGTGGGGAAGAGCGTCGTGAGATGGCGAGTCCAGATGGGGGGGGAGACGTGGACCCGCGCGTCTCATAAATGCGAGTGACGGGTGGAGGTTCCAGTCCAAAACCGTCACCTGTGCCTGTCCGCGCCCCGGCAAAGGTCCCCGGGGCCGAGGGTCGCGTGACTGGGCATAGTAAATGGATGTCTGACTATGCGCCGGAAAGCTAGAAGGGCAGGGTGGCTGGAGGAGAAGCGGAATCCCGCTTGGATGTTTAGACTTGAGAGGGTCCCTTAAGGGGGGCCTTGCCCTTTGATTTTCTGGGCAGGGTGAACGGTAAGCATTTGGAAATAGCAGCCAATTGCCCTAGTAGCTCTCGAACGCAACGGTCGTGCATCCGGCGGTCGGGTAGAGGAGGGAGAGTCCCGCGTCCCCTTCGCGGGAAGGTCGTCTCCAACTACCGCGGCCGTCCGTTCTCCCGCGGGAAGAACGGTCTGCTCGGAGTGGAACCAACTCATTGGTCCTCCGGGAAAGCGAGCGAACTCTGAACGTCAGAGCTGCTCGGCCCAATCGAGTCCTTCACCATTTTGGGCAATGGCGCCGAGCAAAACCGGAGCACACGATCGTAACACGACGGTCGATCGAGGAGGGTGTACAGGTCAATCGGCCGTGCGCACACAATAGCAATATAGCACAATGGAAATATAAAAGTAACAAGCTCGCACAGTGACATAAAACGCAGTAGCGATGAATGAAACCGTGCGTGAGCAACGGCAGTGGCGTGAACCAAAAGTGCTGAGTAACGCCACGTGTAACAGCAATGCCGAAGGGCGATGCGATCGCCACGCACACGAAGCCGATCAAAAAATGCAGCAAATGAATGGGAGGGGTGTAAACAAGTGTAGGAAGCAAATTCCGAACGACAAACCACGTGTAACAGCGTGGGCTAGAAAGCTGGTGCGACAAGGAATGGAGACCGGCGCAAAACAAGATGGCGACGAAACCGACCCGCGATTGTCGCAGATGAGATAGTGGAAACGTGGTACAAGTAACGGTGAGATTAGAAATGGGAATTTAGGGGCGAAAGGCCGTAAAGGCGAGTGAGAATGCAAGGCCGATGGACAAAAGGAGGCAGAGAAAACGCGACGGACGTGGCGATGGAAAATGCCGATCAACCTCGAACCGGTTACGCAAATAGAGAAGAACCGGGAGCACCACGATCGCGAGAAAATTTCAGTAAATAAGGTTAGAATGCTAGCCCATCCGATAACCTCACACGTCAAGATATAAGCGGAAGCCACAGATAAATGAGTACAGAGTGCAAACACAGCAATCTTTACACAAAAGCAAAGTATAGGCGAGACAGAGCACAAGACTTATCTTGCTTGGGCGACAGGCCGAAGTAGAATGACGGACAGTACACAATCTTCGGCATCTTCCGTAGGCGGAAGTAGGTGGGCGTCACGTGACTATCTTATGACTGCATTTGCCACAAAACTTCGGCCTGACAGAGCTGACTGACAGCCGTTTAATGCTATGGTCTGACATGGTATAGTATACGACGCCAAAATTCATTTACATCTAAACATGAGCTTGCATGCACACAAATATGCATACAAATGTTTACCAATTACATATCTACATCTGCATTTGTACATGAAGTTGTGCACACACACACACACACACACACACACACACACACACACACACACACACACACACACACACACACACACACACACGCACACACACACGAACACTAACCCTGAAAACTTTGTGCAGACAACTTTTTTCAGTGTCACTGGTCTCCATGAGAAGCGGGAGAGGCATGCGTAGGCACCATTCCACCATACAAAACATCATCAGAACGATCAGCTGAAATCAGAACAGAAACGGCGACAGTCCCCTTGTCCACATGTGTTTTCATACTTACCCAAACTATACTGATGCCTCAATGCTACACAGCATGAAAGATGCCCTTGCAAACTGGGACACTCTTAAAACTTAGGGGAATTTTTTTTTTTTTTTTTTTTTTTGTGGGGGGGGGGGGGGGGTGGAGGAGTGTGGGTGGAGAAGAGAGTTCTAAACAGAGAAAAGGGAGGGAGAGAAAGGGTGGTGGCACAGCTGCTGACCTGAATTGTGTTGGTAGAAGAAACAGCAGATAGGCTTCTGACTGGAAGCATTTCTATTGTGTTCCAACTGGCAAATGTTAGGTTTAAAGAGAAAATACATTCCCCTACATGTAACTGTCAACATCTACATATCACCTCTTTTTCTGCAATATGTTATCATCCCTATTCAAGAATGCCCTCAAAACCCAATATTACAACAACAAAAATTTGAAAATCACAATCTCTTCACTAAACTGGTATTTCAGGAACAATTCATAAACTTGCGAAATTAACAGAAAAAAACACAGCGGATCAGCAACTACATGTTCGTCAGACACCCGAGACTTGAAAGAGCTGTACAGCAAAACAGCAAGAAACAAGAGCTCAGCTTGACCATCAAAATTTACTTTCCGAGGGTCTGCCAAACCAGTAAACATGTAAGAGTCCATCAGACCCTTGTCTTCCACTGAACCTTCCATGAAGCACTTATGAGATATAAATTGGCAATACAGATATCATAGGTAAGTGGAATAGCTGAATGAAGAGCAGCCAAGCAAAACAAATCAGCTGAAAATGGAAAGGCTGGCAGGTTTGATTACTGAGTCTGACATCATAAGACACGCCAATAGCAGAATGTAAGCGTCACCTTTCCCTGTAACCATGAACAGAGGTCCATGGTCTCCTCAAGGGACATTATCTGTATGTTTTCCACCGTCACAATACTACTTGAAAATTTAGTAGTTGTTTTCGTTAAAGGGACTTCTAAAGAAAAAACAAAAATGTGCATCATAAAGCTGCTAGTTTACTGTGACATTGGCAGGTCTGTGACTCACCCTTTTTTCTTCATCAGACTTGGAGCTTTCATGAGACTGGATGAGAGATGATATTTGTGGCTATGGCCTGAAATTCAGAGCAATGTAACAACCATCAGCTTGTCAAAATTCATGAATATCAATAATGCAAACTTATATTTCAATTCACTGTCAGACACAACATACAATACAACACTGAAATCATTACATGCATTATGACTTTGTTCTATCAACTGACTGATCAAAAAAAAATAGTCTGAAAGGCGATTGTTCTCTACAAAACACAAAATATTTCACTGGACTGAAAATTAGTAAAAGTACTCCTCTTTAAGGTATTCTAAACAGTACACCTTGATGAAACCAGCACTAATGCTGAATATGAAATGATCTGAAATGAAGTCCATGAATGACACTTTTCATAAAATCTAACACACTAAGAAACAACGAAAACCATGTAAATTACTCTGAAGATGCACCAAATCCCATAAAAAAAAGAATCCAAATAGAAACACTCTTAACATTCTGCCTTTCCTTTACTGTAAAATATGTAAAAATAGACAATGACCATCATACTCCCACTGAGGAAAAGCAAAAATCATCATAAAAGAATTGAGTGGTCCAGTAAGCATGTTACCCTATCCCCAATAAAATCTTGAAACTTGCTTTCAAAATCATGCAGTTTGACGTAAATTGACCGTCAAGAGGTGTGTCGTCCATTTTTCCAACCAAAACCAGATGCATGTGATCGTACAGCTTGTCAATCCGTCACTTTTACTGCATCTTGTCAACATACAATGCCAGTGTACCTATTATTATGTCTTCAGGCAGACAAAATGGTGACTGCCAGCTCTCTGGAAGAAGTCTACACCAAATTAAGAAACATCAGTGTTATCCACTGGCATATCAAACACACAACCAGTGCTCTGCAAATTTCACAGCCGCCTTTTTTTTTTTTTCTCCCCCCACTTTTTTTTCTCTTTGTCACTTTTGTTTTCTTAAATTTCCATTCCTATATTTCACTGAAATCCATGTATTCATGAAGAGGCAAAACCCTTGTCAAAACCACTTACTGTTGAACAAAATAAGCTGTGGTGTGAGACTGAAGTCAGCAATACAGTGTGTGTGTGTGTGTGTCTGTGTGTGTGTCTGTATGCAAGTCTGCACATGCTCACCCATGTGTGTGCATGCACACTTGTATTGGCAAAGACAGAGAGCGGACGGTAACAGAAGGGAGAGATGGGGAAAGACCAAATGCCAAATGCATGGGGGGGGGGGGGGGGGGGGGGGGGGGGGGGGGAGGAAGCAGAGAGAAACTCAGACAAAAGTGAGACAAGAGAGACACAGAGACAAGCAGACAACGATACTGATAATGTTAAAATAAAGTCTCCAACCACTACATAAAAGGAGAATATCGTCTCATGTTTAGAAACGGTTTGGGAATGGAATGGGGAAGCTGAGTGAAAGTCTGGGAGGTTGGCATATAAAATGGAAATGAAGAAGAGGTAGGGAGGGTGAGGACAGGCAGGAGAACGAGCAACTAGATGAGACATACCAGAGCAAAGTTATGCAGTCTATTCCACCAAACCACATCAGGCTGAAAGGCCAGGGAGGGGGGGGGGAATGAGACGGAGACAGAGAGAGAGAGAGAAAGAAAGAAAGATACAGAGAGAGAGAGAAAAAAGAGAAGAGAGAGAGAGAGAGAGAGAATGAGAAAGAACAGACAACCAGACTTATAACCTACAAACAAAGAGTTAAAATTTTTTGCTTTTCATTTCAAAGACCACACTAACACACATAAACAAAAATCAGAACACACATATAAAAGAAAGAAAGGAAAACAAAGAAAAAAAAGCACATATTCAAAAACAAACAAACAAAACAAAAAAAAAGCAAAAAAAAAAATGATACCTCTGTGATTTTCTTTGGCATATGCGGATGGTAGTCCAGCAAACGGTCTATATGGTCACACAACATCATGAGCATGTCTGAGGCCACCTTGGCCACTTTCTTGTTCACACACTGCAACATTTTCAATACCATGTCTCAAAGGTAATCATCTTCATTTCCCAGCATCAAATGCTCATGAGCTCAGCCACATTCTTCAGCACACTGATGATCTGCCCTATGCAGAGTTAAATCAATAAAATTCATTTTAATAAATAATCTAAGCCTGAAGAAAACTGCAACAGTGACCTTTTTCAATGCACTGCACATTTATTAACAGTGATCAGGTCTAGAGCACAAAAGTTTTTTTAGCCCCCATTTGGATACAAGTTGATCCTAATCAGTTCACATCAGGTTTCTTGACCTTACTGAAAGCCTTAAAAATCTCAAACTGATTTATCAATGAACTAAAAAGGTGTCAAAATGTGTTCCTTGTGGTCAGAACAAAGTACTTAAATAATGTGGCCCATTTACATTCATAAATGGCTACAGAGATAACCGGGATGTCCAAAACCTTCATCAGAACAGCCTGCTTAGTGTCTTCAAACACCAAGCCAAATCACAACAGACACAGTATACATGTCCTCTAGTAACTACTTAAGGTCACAACTTTCCCTAAAAAATAATCTCAGGAAGTGTTTTGTGGTTTTGTCTCAACTTATAACTCCTAAGCGTTCTTGATACTTGCAGAGCTCGAGACACTGATGTTATCTGCAGAACCATATGTAGTTAACCTTTTTCAAGTAAAAAAAAATTTTGACTTTGAGGTCTGACTTTTCATAATCGTGAACTGATCATTAGCTTGCAGATGATTTAAAATTGCAATAATGTTCCATTTCACATGTCTAGTATCTATGCAACACTCTGTGAATCCAAGACAGTGGCTGTATTCCAATATAAAGTGCGAATGAAAGGGCCTCTCTGTGCATATACAATTAATCACATGCTTATGAACACGTGTGGAGAGACTGATAACACAAAGCACACAATACACCAATTCTGCACAGCCTTGCATTTGGTTCTTTAATATTCACTCAATCAAATTCATACGGTATTGTTGGACTAATCCATTCCTTTCTAAATAAAAAAAAAAAAGCTCTACGTGCTTTACAATCATAAAACAGAATACAAAAGAAAAAGGTATTAGTACAAAGAGAGAGAGAGAGGACTTCACACATGCATGCAAGCAAATGCACGTGCACGCGCGCACACACACACACACACACACACACACACACACACACACACACACACACACACCCCAGAATGATCGTGAAGCAACTGAAACATACTTTGCTTAAAAGAACATTTTTACACTCTTTTTTAAAGTCAACAGTGACTGAGTTTGAAAGGAATGAGGTATGGATTTGCTGCAACAGAGGTCCAAACACTGAGAAAGATTCTATGCAAAAAAGAATTCAGAGAAAAAAAAAAAAGGGGACAGAGAGCAGGTAAGCGTCCTGAGATTGGAGGGTTCTTGTTCTATATATATACGCACACATCATACACACACACACACACACACACACACACACACAAATACAGATAGGACATACACATGCATGCACACACACACACACACACACACACACACACACACACACACACACACACACACACCCTTAATGTGCATACACATGCACACACAGAAATACAGATATGCACACACACACACACACACACACACACACACACACACACACACACAGTGCCTCACCATCAGAGCACCAAGTAGAACATTGATAGCTTCCTTCATTTTTGAGTGTTGGGAATTGTGCGTCAGTTCTCCATACAGAAAAATTCCTATACTGCTCACAGCAATACATCTGCAACACATGGCATGTTCTACCTTACTCAAAGAGTCTAGGACAATTCATTTTACACCCCCCCTAAACTCAATCCTATCTCCTCTCCCTCTGCATGTGCGTGCATGCATGCACACACACACACACGCACGCACGCACACACACGCACACACACACACACACGCGCTCGCACACACACATGCACACACACACACACGCACATACACATGCACACACACAATAATGTTATTACAAGAAAATTAGACAAAAAGATCATCTGTCTGAGCAAATACTATGATTCTACATCCGAAACAACATAAAACACAGAAAGATAAAATCTGAGAGTACACAACACAGACAGCAACAATGATAGAAAACATATACATCAAACTCAATATGTACACCCAAAACATCACTATGAAGAAGACAATTTCTAAAACGCAATTCGCTATTACAGCTAGTACTGTTTATGTATTATACTCTTTGATCATAAGGACTAGCGTCAGACTTTATAAAACTGTGCCTCTAGTTTTACCCGAACAAGAAGGGTGTACCAACCTAATGTCATTCTTAGATCTGTAAATGCTTGACTTGATTTGCTACTACAGTGCAGCAAAATTGAAGCAGCATCCACCAAGACACTCTTTTATGTGTAAACAAGTACGTGCCACTTACGTTGCCTGTAAGACCAGATTCACTCATACGTTACCACAACAAAAAAAAAAATTTAAAGAGAAAGGAGCATCCACTAAGACACTCTTGTATGTGTAAACAAGAACGTGCCACTTATGTTGCCTGTAAGACCAGATTCACTCATACATTACCAAAAAAAAAAAAAATTGGGGGAAAGAAAGGATTTTCTTTAAGTGGTCAAGCTTTTCATCTTGTCAACATTTTTCTTTTTTTGTCAGTCAGTTCAAAAAAGACACTGTCCAGTATATCATAAGAGAGATCATGCTGAGATCTCATAAACAAACAACTGACGGAGTAGAACAAGTCACCCATGAAATCAACTCGGTTTTCAAACTGAAGGCAGCTTTATACAAGTCTCTGCCCCCTATGAAAAGTACGGCAGAATAGGACGAAACATATCTGCAACCCGTCTGTGTGTGGTGTTTGTTTGCAGATGTTGGCACATTTGATTTCTGAAGTTCTGCTGGTAAAACAAAATGTATATTAGGAAAAAAAAAAATCATCTCCATGCACAGCCTCACAAATACATCAGCTCTCACTTGAGATCAGCTGAAATGTTTTACACACACACACACACACACACACACACACACACACAAAGAAAAGCAAATCTTCTTTATAACACACACACACACACACACACACACACACACACACACACACACACACAAACTATACAACAACGCACATATACCAAATAAAACCTGAAGCTTGTAATTTCATTCTGAAAATAGAGACCTAGCTAACAGTCACGCCTCAGACACATCAAATAGCTTGCAGCCTGTACAAGATGACGTGTTCAACAGGGACATGGAGAGCTCACCTGGCCAGACCAGCTGGCTCCCGTTTGCCTGCCTTGAGCAGCAGGTCAATGATGCGATCCTTCAAGTCGTCAGCCTCCACAAGGGCTGTGGTCAGGAGGCTGGACTGCAGGACAGGCACCTCCATGTAGTGGTTTGGGAAGGACAACAGAGTACCCAGGATGGACACAGCTTCCGCCCTTGGGGGCTGTGACATTTTGTGCACACACACACTGTGTCTGGGTCTGTTTGTTACCATAAACAAACTCTTTGATTCAAAGTTATACATTCTTTGTCTTACTTACCAATTTGTCAAACTATTCACTCCTGTCCTTTAAACACACTTATCACACTACAAACAAGTATGTTTCCCTCAAAACGGTGGGAACCAAACATTTTCTTTCCGGTTAACTGAATTTTTAATGAGTCAAATACTCTATTGTAAACACTAAATCCATACATGCTAACTGAAGTTTCCCGTCATACTATTTCAGGTAAGATGAACTCCGTTGCATACAAGTTTCCATGGGTGAAACTTCTAAAAATGGATCTGACTGAAATGAGGCCAGGGTCCAGGGGCCTGCCCCAGCACAGCATCCCAATGGGGAGGAACCTGCATGCTGAAGTAACAGCCCATGAAAGTTTAAAGTTAAAATGTTTCAACCATGTACACAATGACAGATATTTCAGGGTATTGTAAACCAAATTGGAGAGAGAGGTGGAACATGCAAACAGAAAGATAGTTACACAGAAAACAGTAGCTGTTGACAGGACAATATTATTTTTCACCTGCTAGTTCTCACTCTCAAGTAATGTCTTTTCTCTGAATCTCTAAATCCTTTGTTTCATATCAAAGAAAATTCATTTCTGAGTCCAATCATATACAAAACATAACCATTCATTAACGAGCAATTTCCCCCACCCCCACAAATACGAGGAGAACCTGAAAGTGGCCAGCACACTGGAAAGTTCATATCAGGGGCCTGATAAACTCTTTGGGTTCTCAACTAGGAGGCCTGACTAAGAAAAAGTAGGTCAGATGGAAAATGGGTTTATTTGGTCTTTGACAGATATGTCTAAATTGCCTTTTATCAAAAAAAGTACACTATTCCTCAACTTCCAAAGCACTGTGAAATTTCGCTTCAGAGCAACACTCGAACAGAAGACTATGACGATGCTGGCAGTGCAGAAACGTGCACAGACAGCTACTTCTGTTAAGAACCAAATCAGCTGCAAAACTGAAACATGACTCCCCCTAAACAGTCAAGACAAAAATCATGTTGATGTAGTTCCATCTACAAATAGGACAATGTCACCCAATTTCTCGTTCCCCCCCCCCCCCCCCCCCCTGCCAGCTTCCCACCCAACCTCTCCACACACATGCAATGGAAGCTTAACCAATTATCCCAATGTCCTCTCTTTAAGTGGACACACTTTAAAAATCTCTTCCCACATGTTCCCCTCCATCATCTGTCTCCTCAACTCCAAATACATACCCATCCCTGTACTCTGGACAAATCTGCAATCAACATGGTATACACCTGGCAACAAACCCTTGCCACATTTCATTCCTCCTCCCAGCAGCTTACCTCTTTGTAGTCTACAGCTGAGATGATGGTGCCTGCAGCGTTGATGAAGTCCAGGATGAGCATGATGGACCCAGGCAGTGGGAAAGAGAAGAAGCGAGGACCGCAGTGGCTGACCAAGACATTTGGCACATCCTGAGGAAATACACCAGTGTTAGTTTGGGGGGCAACTGTGACAGTCACATCTCTAAAAATCAAATTTCATGCTTTTTTGTGTGCAGGTGTGTGAAATATGTGATGGCGTTCTTGTGCGTCGAGAATACTTTGACCGAGTGTGTGAAAGTGTTCATGTGTGTGTAAGCGTGGGTGCATGCATGATGCATGCATAAGTGTGTGTGTGTAGGTCTGTAAGTGTGTGTGTGTATGTGTGAAAGTGTGTATAAATGTCAGTGTGTGGGTGTGTGAGTGTATGAATGAAACTGTGTGCTTGTCTTTAAGTCGGCAACGGCACATACATACATATATATATATATATATATATAGATAGATATATAGATAGATATTATATATATATGTGTGTGTGTGTGTGTGTGTGTGTGTGTGTGTGTGTGTGTGTACATCCATATTCACACATGTACCTATGTGATTTCCTGCAAGAGGCCGATTCACTATGTGCAGTATCAAACTGATCTACTTCATCACAGTATGCACTCTCACTCCACGAAGTCAACATTCTTAACATCCCATAACAATCAAATATGCCCAGCTAGTCGGACTTTCCTCCATGTCACCACACTAAACAATCAATCAGATATTCCAACAACAATCAAAAACATGCACCTGATTCTTGGGCGATGACTCTTTTCACAGAAGTGGAGGAATTATCCGAGTACTGGTAATGTTGTTTACAGCCCGAGTCGACAGAGAATTAGCTCTAAAAAATGGAAATTCAGTCAGGCTGTATCATGTTCTTTCACCACACACTTGCTATTTTCAGTGTGCAAGTTCAAACACAGAGTTCACTACGGAGTTAAAATCAAAGAACTGGAGGAATGTTCAGAGAGTTGTTCTTTCCTTCAAACTGAACACTGTGTTCATTCCTTGGCCAGAACTCTGAGATTCACCATCAATGATATTTCAGCACTATCTGATCGTTTTGGTCACCACAAGCCATATTTGGGGATAATGTGTATGCACAACATCATTGTACATGTGTTTGTTTGGGTTTTTTCTCATACTCCATCCCACCAGCACACAATGGCCTACTCTTCTACAATAAGTGGAATGATATTTAACATGCATGTATTTTGTTTTTCTTTTTAACACGTATTCACACAGAATTCCATTTCAAGTATCAGCTGAAGGACCGAGAATGGACTGCAGTCTGCACAGGTGTTACCTTGTAGAGAAAATCTCTTCAAACTGGTCATCTCTAGTCGGAATCGAACCCTGCAGTTTAGAACAAGAGACTGCCCCCTTACTCACTTTTGCCAAATAAGCTCCTGACAGACAGTGAGTCAGTCTGAACTCAATTACACTGCCCCTTATCTTACCTGATCACTGGACACCAGACCTCCATGCAGAACATTATAAAACCGGGCCAGGAGAGCTCTGGAGGGAGGCACTTGATGCGGCCCGCAATATCATCTGGCAGATCAGCTGGTATGCCTTCAACTTGCCCTTTTTGAACTTGTTGCCAAGTTGTAGACACTGGGCAGATAAATATGGAGAAGTGTGATCAGCGTACAAAATGACCAGATACAGATGTAAAGTCTCACCAAAAATGATTTATATGCTGAGTGTTCTGTTGCAAAATGACCACATACAGACGTAAAGTCTCACCAAAATGATTTATATGCTGAGTTGTTCTGTTACAAAACGACCAGATACAGATGTAAAGTCTCACCAAAATGATTTATACGCCGAGCTGTTCTGTTAAAAAATGACCAGATACAGACGTAAAGTCTCACCAAAATGATTTACATGCCAAAATGTTCTGTTTTATAATGTTTTTTTCAAGATTTTTTTTTTCTCTTCTGCAGTCTCAACCTCCTCTTTCTCTGCATCATACATGCACATACTGACAGACATTGAGAGACTGGTCGCTTTAAATAATTAGATAGCCAGTTTGCTCCCATGGTAAAACAATTTACAAGCTTGTAACTCCGAACTGGTGCTTTGATAAACAATGCAACCCCATGACTCCAAATTAATGCTGTTTCCAACACCAATTATGCTTGAAATATGGGGAGTTTGTATTATACTCCCTGTTTGGCTAAGTATACTTACCATGTCAGACCATAGCATTAAACGGCTGTCAGTCAGCTCTGTCAGGCCGAAGTTTTGTGGCAAATGCAATCATAAGAAAGTCACGTGACGCCCACCCTACTTCCGCCTACGGAAGATGCCGAAGATCGTGTACTGCCTGTCATTCAACGAGGCCTGCGCGCAAGGCAACCCCAGGAACCTTGGCGCTAGAGGGGAAGGTAGGGCGGGCATTAGAGTCTGACATGGTAAGTATACTTAGCCAAACAGGGAGTATAATACAAACTCCCCATTTTGGCGTCGTATACTATACTATGTCAGACCATAGCAGAATTTAAAGGAATAGGAGGAGGGCCGAGCACCCTAATGGTTCCTGGGGTTAACTGTTATGGCTGCATTGGCCGCCACAAATAAAATCCCTTTAGAACCATCAGCCCTGGTCATGCGGATGTCCCTTAGATAAAAATTTATGAAAGGGTTCTCCGAACGCCAGTAGGCTGCCTCCAGGAGATGGCGCACGGGGACAGAGTGCTGGAACGCTGTGGACGTGGCCAGCGCTCTGACCTCATGGGCTCGTGGGGAAAGGGCTGGGAGGTCTTTGTGGGCCTGGGCATAGGCAGATTTGATAGTATTGGATAGCCACCTAGAAAAGCGCCCGCCGAGATGTCTGTCTTGTTGTTGGGATTGATGGAAATAAGGAGGCGTCTCTGAGAGGAACGCCTGGGGCGGGAACGCTCCTAGTAGTATCTGAGGCAACTAGAGGGGCACAGGTCCACGTCTCCGCCACCTTCGCTGCCTAAGATATCCGCTAGGGAGCGGATAGCAAAGGAAGGAGAGGTCGTGCCCGGTTCCTGGTTCTTAGCTAAGAACTCAGGCAGGAACTTAAGCGAGACCGAGCCGTCTCTGTGAAAGGCGATGTCCCGAGGGTCACCACTGAGGGCATGAATCTCACTACGGGAGGAATTGAGCGGAGGGGCTTGAAAGGGGTTTTCTGAGGGGCGTCAAGAACCAGAAAGAGGTCCCACATGGGAGCGCGCCTAGGGGACTGAGCTTCCCGTAGGGCCACCCCCCGAGATAGTTCTCTAAGGAGAAAGTCATTGTCGAATGATGGGCCGCCCAGCTGTCGGATGGTGGTGCATACGGCCGATCTGTAGCCCCGAATGGAACTAGCAGAGCGCTTTCGAGAGGACGAAAGGTGGGATAGGAAGTTGCCTATCTGGATGTTGGAGGGGTGGAGGTAGGGGACCGAGTTAGCCGTGCACCACGTGACCCATCTCTCCCATCGGTAATTGTAGAGGGACTCGGTGCTAGACCTACGTGAGGCCAAGGCCAAGTCCCGTAATCCCTGCGATGCCCCCGCTTCTGTCAGGGTATCTAGGACAGACCGGGGTCTGTCTACGGGGGTGGCGGGGACCGGTGGTCGCAATTTGGTTGGCATATCAGCCAAGCGTGTAGGCGAAGCATCTGTGGGTTGGAGTGAGGGAGGCCCGAGCGAGGTTGTCTGAGCAAGTCCCACCGAGGGGCTAGCTGGAGAGGGGGAACGTGAGTTAGGGGGCCTGAAGTCTGGGAACCACGACTGGGTCGGCCATCATGGGGTTATAAGGATGAGTTTGGGTCTGTCCAGCCTGGCCTTCCTGATCACTTTGTGAAGTATTGGGAGGGGGGAAAGGCGTACACGATGAGTCCCGTCCAGGGGAGGGAGAGCGCATCGACCGCGTACGCTCGGGGATCCGGGACGGGAGAGACATACATGGGAAGCGATGGTTGAACCGGGTCGCAACGAGGTCGACGATGGGCTTGAACCCGTGCTCCCATACTGTGGTTAGCGTCAGCTTGTTCAGGGTCCACTCTGTGTGCAGAAGGGTCCCTGAGCAGCTGAGAGAGTCTGCCAGGATGTTGCGTGTCCCCGCTATATGTCTCGCACGGAGGGTGGTTCCCCGTGCATGGCACCAGCGAAGGAGGGCCTCTGTCCGGAGAGAGAGGCCGATGAGTGAGCCCCCCCCCCCCCCCCCCCCCCTGTGACGTAATGGGCTACCGACGTGTTGTCCATGAGGAGGAGAACCGTCGGTGCGAGATTAGGTGTTGGAAGTGGAGGAAGGCCAGCCTGACCGCTTCCAATTCTAATATGTTGATGTGGAGGCGTGCCATCTGTGCGTCCCACACCCCCGAGGCATGACTGTCCCCCAAGTGGGCCCTCCAGCCCGAGTTGGAGGCGTCCGTGTACAGTTCAAGGGACTGAGTTGGGAGAGAGATTGGAACACCGGTGGTCAGAGTGGACAGATTGAGCCATTCGTCCGTGGCGCAAGAGAACCATGGCCGAGGGGAATGGTCAGGTCCCAGCGGTCCGAGGTCTGGGACCAACGACGATGGAACTCCGTCTGCAGCTGGCGTTTGGGGACCCAACCCAGCGGAATGAGGGCTGAAAGGGACTCCATCATCCCTAAGAGGGAGGGGGAGCGAGAGATGAGGTCCACTATCCGGGCGGACCTCTCTGGGGTCGGGGTGACCTTCATGGCAATCGTGTCGAAACTCATGCCCAGGAAAGAGAACCTATGACTGGGAATGAGTTTGCATTTGAGGGGGCTGGTTACAAACCCCAGGGTGGAACAGAGCCTGAGGAGGCGCGTGGTGTGGACTCGATACTGAGCCCGGGAGGAGGCCAGGACAAACCAGTCGTCGTCGAGGTACACCAGGAGGCGAATGTCCTCCTGTCTGGCTAGGGCGGCCATCTCCTTGACAACCTTCGTGAAGAGGAAGGGGGCCAGGGAGAGGCCAAAGGGGAGAGCTTTGAACTGGAACACCCGACCCTGCCAGACGAACCGGAGGTAACGTCTGTGAACCGGGTGAATGAGGGTCTGGAAGTACGCATCCTTCAGATCTATGGAGGTGGCCCAATCTAGGTGGTGGATGGAGTCCCTGATCTGGGGAGTGCGTGTCCGTCTTGAACTTGGTATGTCTGAGGAACTTGTTGAGGGGAGAGAGTTTGAGGATGGGCCTCCCATCCCCCCCGAGGGTTTGGGGGATCACGAACAGGTGGGAGTAAAACCCGGGGTTGGGCCTGGTAGGCGGGTTGGGCCTGTTCCGTGCCCACCGCGGGTGTGTCCCCTAGTCACCGACGAGGGCGTGCCTGTTGGCCGAACTGAAAATTGTGTTGCTGGCGAGGTTACGATTTCGACCTCTGCGAATTTAGAGGGCGCTTGGCGGCCCGGCGTTGGGAGATGGGGCTTGTCGGGGATACGGAGTGGGCCTGATGGACCTGGGGTAAGACTGATAGGGGGGCCTGGAAGGGCGTGGCCGAGGCCGGGGGGCAAAGGACGCCGCCTGCTTGCGTTCCTCGACCGAAAGGGACATAGCCGAGGTGGAGTACTCGCCAAAGAGCGAGTGATCCTGGCCCGGGTCACACCGAAGGGAAGCCTTGAGTGCCGGGGAGAGTGAAGAGCATGCAAGCACCGCGTCTCTGGCGACTAGCAGGCAATTGAAGTGGCTTGTTGCTGCGCTGTCCGCCGCAGCCGACAAGTGATGCGATATCCTGTTAATGAGGTGTCGCATAAAGGGATCGCTGAATAAGCGAGATTCGTCCTCATGGTGTGGTTTCCGAGGTATTGTCCGAAGGCACTGGGACGGCGCCGTCATCCCCAGGCCAGAGTACCTCCGCCCTCTGCAAGAGCATGCTAAGGTAGGCATGCCCTGCAATGGTGTGTAAGATGCCCATCGGGCTACTCGGTCCCAGTCCTTTAATGCTTTAAAAGGAGATGGTGCCCGAAGTAGGGGGGGGGGGGGGGGGGGGGGGGGGGGGTTGGGCATCAGGCGACAATCCGACTGGGAGATGGCCCACTCCCTGGTTGCCTGATTGTCTGCAAAGAGGGAGGTCACTGGGTGCTTCCTGCGGGTCCCGAGGAGGGAGCTGAAGGGGGCCCATTGGGCTCCGGGGGAAGGTCTTGACCCGGCGGGGGGACGGCGTCTGCACCCCTGGCGCGGATTGCCGGACTCTCCCACAGCGAAGTGAGGGACTGAGGAGCGACGAGCCAGAGTTTGCGTTGGGCTGGGGGTGGCCCGACGATGTCAGGGAAGGCCAAGAGTCGGCAGAGGGAGGGGCTTCCCTCGACACCAAGTCCGGTCAAAACCGGTGAATGGTGCGGATATCGTAAAGGGATGAGAAGAGGTCCTCATCGTCATCGTCCTCCAGCTGTGGGGAGTCAAATTCCTGGGAAGGTTGGTCCTCCTCAGGGGGCATCTGCGCGGGTGCATGAGGGTCCCGCCCTCGTAGGGCGGCGGGCCCCTCGTGGCTCTGTGCTCGGCAGACGGGCTAGGGTGGGAGAACCCGGACTGCCGATCGGACAGCGCCCGAGGTGGGAGACCAAGGTCGACCCAGGTCTGTCAGATTGGGTGCCACAAGCGACCATATAGCTGTTCCGGTTGGGTGTGGGTGTTAAGCCACTGGTC
>JADBJO010014090.1:42500-45000 GCA_016801955.1 Conus betulinus | reverse complement strand
AAAAAAAATTACTTTCCTTAATGTATAGATGGAAACTGGATGCTTTCAAAACAAAAATATGTCAAAAATATAGTTTGCATTTGTGGATGCAAAATATCTCCTAATCACATTCTTTCATGTCAAAGCTTGAAGATATTCATTCCAGTTTTATCGCAGAATAACCCGCTCAGTATATTCGATTCACCAGCTTTGACTTATGACTTTTTTGTAAGTCTAGAGAACAGTCCATTTGGTCACTATCTATATATCATCTTTTTTTTTTTTTTTTGCGGAAGTGATGGAGGGGTAGAAGAGGAGATGGGGTGAGGGGGGGGGGGGGGGGGGGGGGGGGCGATGTTTATAATTTTGTTGATTTTTTGATTTTTTTTTTTTTTTGCTTTTTTATAATCGTGTAGCTATATATTCTTCCTACATTCAAATACACATAAATTTTCACGCCTAAGCATCCATATGTATACACACGTACATGAATATGTAGAACTCCATAACATGCACAAGTCTTACTCTCTTACTCATGCACTTTTTTTTTTCGTCTAATAATACGAATAGTGGAAAGACGTTAAGAACTGCTGTTTTGTAGGAGTTGCAGCAGGGCCGGAATAGCTCAGTTGGTAGAGCGCAGGACTCGTCATCCAAGGTTTGCGGGGGTTCGAATCTACCGCTGGGCCGTTTCAGTACAGGGGGATTTTTCCCTCGGAGTTAACATTATTTCTGACTCCGTTTCCCATACAGTCCTTCGAATGAGACTGTAGACCGAGGTTCCGTGCGTGAACGCACGCGTAACATCTTGCACACACGTCAAATCCCATCACCAGCTTGAAGAGAAGGCCAGTTTTTGGCCGTTGGTATGGATGACACGTTACGCATAGCATGCGCCTTCCCCGAAGATGGAGTATGGCTGCCTTAATGGCGGGATAAGAAACGGTCGTGCACACAAACCTCCACTCCCTCTGCTGGGTAGATGGGATTAATACTTGCCTGTCTATACAGGGAGTGTCCGCAGGAATATCAGCCTGCGTACGCAAAAAAAGAAGAAAAGAAGAAGTAGGAGCTGCAGCGGTATTTGGTAAGAGAGGAAGAGGGTGTGGGTGGGTGTGGGGGGAGGAGCTGTTTAATAGGTAGTGTCCTCAACATGTTGGAGTGGTCCTGCCACCAGGACCCACCACCGAAGCGACTCCACCGGTCCACAGACTCTTCCGGTTGCTGGTAGGTACAGGTAGACCTGACAGAGTTTCGGGTGGACTGAAGATGCTCCGACTTCGGCAGGTTCCAGACTTGGGTGGAAGGTGTGTGGGAAGGTAAAACAGGATGAATGACAGGGGGAGAGAAGTGCATCCGAGGGAGGGAGGGGGGGGGGGGGAGGAGATGGGTGAGACTGCAGATCTTCTTGTATCTCCATGGCGCACGACCTGAAATGATGCAGAGCTGTTTAACACAAAAAAAACAACAACAATAATAACAACAACAATGACTATTGTTTTATGGTGCTTAATTAGACATCATTGGTCCTAGACGCTTACAAATACAGAAAAGGTTAAAATAAAAATAACGAAACCAATAAGAAGATGAAATTGCAATAAGTACCATACACCTACAAACAAGGGTGCATATTGACACCCACGCACACACACACACACACACACTCAACACGCGATCCCATACACACACTGTCTCACAACAACGGACACACACACACACACGCGCTCGCACACTCACACATACACACAAAAAACACGCGCGCGCGCGCGCGCACATACGTCTCGGAGTCAATTTGATGGGCAAGGGAAATAGCAGAAAGAACTGCCAACGACAGGTGAAGAGGGTTGTATTAAGAGATGCCTTGAAGGAAGACACAGAGTTTGAACGACGCAAAGATCTTGGGAGTTTTTTTCCAAGAAACCGGACCCTGAAGAGAAAAAAGAACGATCGCCATAAGGTTTTGGTTCGAAATCGAGGGATTTTGCTGAGAGCGTTGTCGGTAGAAGAACGCAAACTGCCTAGAAGGAACACAGAGATGAAGGAGCATCAGAAAGGTAGGAAGGAGCTGAGCCATTCAAAGATTCAAAGCAGAGTAAGGACAGTTTGTCGTTTATTCGTTTATCGACTGGCAGCCAGTGGAGAGACAGAAGTAAGGGAATGACATGATCTGGGTTGTCTGTTATAGGGCTGGGGACAATAGTTCCCATTTCAAAATTCCATGTCCATCAGCTGCCTCCTGCTTCACTCCTGAGAGTTAGCAAGTCGTCGAGATTCACTGAAGATAGTGACTGTGAGAATTGTTAGTCTCTGGCAAAGCAGTCTTTCTTCCATTGTCAATGGCGCCAGCTTAGGATCCGTGGATGAAAGACTGAAACAAAGATAAGCAAAAGAGAATAGGATGGAATGAACAAAGAAAAACACAGAGAGACTGTCATGCAATAACAAAGAAAAACATGGAGAATATGATGGAATAATCAAAAAAAAAAAAAAAAAAAAAAAAAAAAGCGAAAAGAATAGGATG
>JADBJO010014090.1:30000-32500 GCA_016801955.1 Conus betulinus | reverse complement strand
TCATCTCGTCTACTTTATCGATATCTATACGTGGTTGGACCTAGTCTTGGCATCGGCGATTCCCTTCCTGTTTCTGGCTGTCGGGAACTCTATTCTGGTGTGGCATGTGATCGGCGCCGTGCGACTTTCTCGCCAAATGACGGCGACTGTGAACCAGCAGACAAGCTCAGGAAGCGACAAGGTGAACACCATGACCAGGACCCTCATTTTAACATCCTCGGCCTTCTTGCTGCTGTCCTTTCCCACTTGTGTTTACGATTTGTACGAACGGTTGCACGTCGACCTCGGCACTATTGGTGAAGAGTCGGAGGCGAAGCGGCTGTTGGCGGAAACAGTAACGCTCTTTCTGTGGTTCTCCGTGTGTGCCACTAACTTTTACCTGTATCCGTTGAGCGGTAGGAAATTCAGGCAGGAGGCAAGACGATATTTATGCTGGAGATCTTCAGATCGACAGATATGAAAATTGGGTTCTGCTACATGGAACTGTCGGAGAGAAAAAGAATAACCAGGCGTAGCATCAAAACGGTCAGTAGTCATCGTCCATTTGACTTTTTATTAACTCTGACCACAAAAGGACTAGTGCGTATGTGTCATCTAAAGACACACATATCCATAATACGTCGCTCATATTGAATGCTCACAAGTTTACGATTCTAAAATACTACCACCACTACTACTACTACAATAATAATAATAATAATAATAAATGTGAACGACACAGTTTGCGTGTAATTCATGTTATTGTCATTTGGTATGTGATGACAAGCCTCTCTGTGTATGCCGATAATGCAAACTACTAATTCTAGAGCCTGAAATATTCAGATTGTACCGAACCCATGGTTGTGCGTCATCGTGTAACCGTAAAGGAAAATCAGAGTTTGGGTTGTTACGAAACCCCACACTTTGGGCAGCAAGCCGGTTGCCATTGACCACATCTCTATACACTAACGTGTCCCTCAAACACTGGATCAGACAGGCAGTCTTACAGCCCTCGCAGCTTTCCTCTCAAACAGTCCCGTCTCGTCTCCAGGGCCTCTCGACACCAGGTGGGGAGCAAACTCTGCAGGAAATGACGCAGGATCTGCAGATCCTCAGTACAAGTCAGCAAGATGCGGTCCGCTAAGACATGGTTCGTTAGCGAATCCCCTCCCATTGCGGCTTCTAGGGCCACAAACATGCAGACGCACACTGCATGACAGACGGCAAGCTGACCAGAAAAAAAAAAAACAAAATTAAAAAAAAAAAAAAAAAAAAAAAAAAAAAGAAAACCAGCACACCAATTTAGCTACGGATAAGGGAAGTCACTCTTGAGAAGCCACTTCAGAACCCAATGGTAGGAATGCTCTCAGCTGGAAGTTGAGGAAGACGGTATCCACCAGCTGGACCAAACCTGCAAGTCACCATGTTCAGATTTCACCCGGAGGTATACAGGACTGTATTCATCAGCTGGACCAGTCCAGCAAAACCCCGTCTTCAGGTTTCACCTGGAGTTTAGAGAGGATTGTATCTACCACCTGGACCGGGTCTTGCAATCCAACATGTTCACGTCTCACCTGAAGGTTGAAAAGGGACGGTATCTACCGGCTGGACCAAGTCCAGCAACTCACCATCTTCAGATTCAGGCCAGGACATGTCCAACTCTTCTCCCATCTCCGAAGAATCCAGATCTCCTTCAGGAAGGAGTGCCCGTGTAGCACTGACTCACATACCCCGGTCTGCATTCTTCAGTTCTGTCCCCCATCCATGGCCCAGAATAGGGAAGCTCCAGGGAAAACTGTAGGGGTCGACAGGTGACTGTGAATACTGGCCGATGCACTGGACTTACCAATCAAAATGTCAGGAACTCAGAAAAAGACTGTCTCATGCTGGGACTGGAATCTGACGGTCCCATAAACCCGAGTCGTCAACCCCTAAACTTCACTACTAGGCTGTCAACACGATTGGTGACCACCCAGCAATGCCTGCGGTTCATACTTGGATTGCACGCGAAAGAAAGCTTGTACATGCAGCTGTGATTATACCAAGCACCAAAACTGACAACATTTCGGAGCTGCTATGCCAAAAGGACATAGATCAATGTGTTAAGCACCTGTCTGTCTCTTTTAGATCACCAAATCCATCCACAGGGAGAGATCACCTAGGTCGCTATTTTCAATAACTTTGGATTGTCTTTTCTTTACTCGAATGCTGTCTCTACGCTGACGCGGTTAAAGTTAACTACTAAGGATCGTTGAAAGTTCAGTGATGTTCTACATTGATCGTTGAGAGTTCAGTGCTTTCTACATTGATCGTTGAGAGTTCAGTGCTTTCTACATTGATCGTCGAGTGTTCAGTGCTTTCTACATTGATCGTTGAGAGTTCACTGCTTTCTACATTGATCGTTGAGAGTCCTGTGATTTCTACATTGATCGTTGAGAGTTCTTTGATTTCTACATTGATCGTCGAGAGTTCACTGCTTTCTACATTGATCGTTGAGAGTTCTGTGATTTCTACATTGATC
>JADBJO010014090.1:15000-25000 GCA_016801955.1 Conus betulinus | reverse complement strand
TTTTAAAAAAAAGAGTAAAAAAAAACAAACCCAGACCGACTGTTGTTCCTACCAGTCACAAGACGTTACTAATGTTTTCAGACATGGCGGAGCTGGGGTAGAAACGGGGTGGAGGGAGGGGAGGAGGGAAGAGGGGTGAGGTGATGATGACCGCTGCAGAGGTTTTTTTTTTTTTTTTTTTTTTTTTTTTTTTTAGCTTCGGCTCCCTAGTTAAAGATCACACTCATCGTGTTTGCACTTAAACTGAATTGGATTTTCAACCTGTAGTAACTGAATTGAAGAGAGAGAGAGAGAGGGGGGGGGAGGGAGAGAGAGAGAGGGGGGGGGGAGAGAGAGAGGGGGAGAGAGAGAGAGAGAGAGAGAGAGAGAGAGAGAGAGAGAGAGAGAAGAGAGAGAGGAGAGAGAGAGAGACTTTACACTTTGAAATTTTACTGTCATTGTCAAAGAGGTCTTTTGAAATTTTACTGTCATTGTCAAAGAGGTCTTTGACAAGGGGGGAGGGGGTAACATTTACCTCTTCCTTCCCTTGCAAACAAATAGTACACATTTATTCCCAGTGTGTATCAAACCAAAGGTTAACAAAAAACAAATGACATCGTAACATCTCCGTTATGTCCTCACACTCAGGTAATATAATACAGTAACGTAATGAAAAAAAAAAAAACTCCAGTGAAATTGTTAGAGAGAGAGAGAGAGAGAGAGAGAGAGAGAGAGAGAGAGAGAGAATGTGCTGTGTATGTGCTCTCCCTCTCTCTCTCTCTCTCTCTCTCTCCTTTTGTTTTGTAAAGCAACCATACATCGTGGTCACGTGATTCGCAGAATTCTGTAAACTTCTTTCCCATTGGCGGAGAGAGACTCGTCAGCGTTCAAGTGTCAGTGTTTATAGACACTTTCTTCTTTTTCTTCTTCTTCTTTCTTCTTCTGAATAGAGGTGAGCGAGTGCTGGTCTGCTGTTTTTATTTTTTCCCAGCCTCTCTGTCCCTGACTGTCTGTCTGTCTGTTACTGTTTGCTCTCTCTCTCTCTCTCTCTCTCTCTCTCTCTCTCTCTCTCTCTCTCCTATAGCCTCTCCTAACAAGAATACAGTAGTGGGCTCATCAACTAATGCGCAAGATTTTGATGTGTGTGTGGTGTGTGTGTGTGTGTGTGTGTGTGTGTGTGTGTGTGTGTGTGTGTGTGTGTGTGTGTGTGTGCGTGCGCGCGCGCGCGCGCGCGTGCGTGCGTGCGTGCGTGCGTGCGTGCGTGCGTGCGTGTGTGTGTGTGTGTGTGTGTGTTGTGTGCGCGCGCGCGTGCGTGCGTGCATGAGTGCGTGCGTGCGTGCGTGCGTGCGTGTGTGTGTGTGTGGTGTGTGTGTGTGTGTGTGTGTGTGTGTGTGCGTGCGCGCGCGCAAGCGCGCAAGCGCACGCGCGTTGTGTATGAATGGTAACTTCAACGTCGACAATTTCTCGGAAGTTAGGCCTGTCACAACAGCCATCCCCTTGTCTGCTGCGTGAAGTTATCACTACACAGCGAACGAAAGACATTTGCGATCAACATTCTGCACTCTAATCTTTTCAGTATCAGCACATTCATTTGTTGTTGTTGAGAAACTGTAATCATCTACGAGAATTGCTGTAAAGAATGATAACAGAAAATCTACATGATACTTTAGGCAAACAATGCAACAGATATTTCAATCACATTTCTTCATCAAGGCTAAATCACCTATTACGGATTTTTTTTTTTTTTTTTTTTTTTTTTTTTTTTAACCGAGCAGGGAAGCAAACATGAATAGACATCTTCTCAAACGTAAACCGAAGATATGGTGAATCAGCTAAGGGAAACTATGAATAGCAGCAACTTCAAGCGGCCATGTTTAGTATGCATAACCCTGATGCATAATGGATCTGCCTTTGTGACCGGAATCAACGACGGTAGGAAACGCTGGGGAGCGTGTGCCAATCATTGGTATGGATGTGTCAGCTGAGCTGAACGCCAGGTGCAACGTGACGACGACGACGACGAGGTACTGCCGACAATGTGTGAAAAGGTATTGGTCAACACACGTGTGTGACGAAAGGCAGATCAGTCAAGGACAGGGCGGTGTTATATTCAACTAGGGTCACTATGAGTGCAGGTGCCCCTTTCTCCTTCTGTGGTAAACTGAAAGTCAGTCATAGAAAGCCGTCCACACCACACACACTCTCCTCCTTATTCACATATTTCGTCCCCCCCCCCCCCCTCCTGTCCTCCTGTCCATTCTACCCACCCAGAGCGTCTTAATTACGCTGTGTCATTGTGTAATACACAAAACACAAAGAAGTAAAGATGTTGAGCATTGGACAGTCCCGCGCTGTTGTTTGGCCTGGTTACGTCCTTCACTCACTCTGAGCCAGTGAAAAACGCATTTTGTTCGTTTAGACAGGCAGTACGCTAACGACGAAAACATGTCGAAGTCCTGAGGAGGGTCAGCTCACTCCAGCAGGATTCCCGCCCATAACGGTTTCGTGCCGTCAGTACGGGGCTATGTAGGTTCTGAAGCATCCTGCAGATGTTGGATCAGAACAGGTAGCACTGAGCGGCACCGAAGGGACTCGGTAGCAGTGCAGTGTCTCCTCTGGTGGGTTGCCTTATGACGACTTGGCACTGCTGGTGCCGGTGTGTGGCTGCAGAAGGGGAGCTGGAATGAGCGGCGTGGGTGCGATACCACTGAAGTGGCACAGAAGAGGAGACGACGAAAATACAAGCAAAACAAAAAATCGGGCGTTCGCAATAGGCACATTGCCTCTCTTGCTATCTATGTTGGTTACAACAGTATGTCTGAAGCTGAGAGAGAGAGAGAGAGAGAGAGAGAGAGAGAGAGAGAGAGAGAGAGAGAGAGACAGACAGACAGACAGACAAAGACAGCGAGAGGCAGAGACAGACAGACAGACAGAGAGAGAGAGAGAGAGATGCAAAAATCTGAACCCGTATATTCTAATCATTTGGCCACAGCTCTATATCTATCAATGCAGATGCCCCCCTCCCCCTACCCCGTTCCTTCCACTGAAACCAAACCAGAATAGCACATAAAACAGGGACCTATGCAGTACACCATACGAAGCAGACAAATCAAATGTACACACACGCACACACACACACGCACGCATGCATGCACGCACGCACGCACGCCACACTCACTCACCCCCCCCTCACTCACACCCCCTATCCCCCCCCCCCCCCCCCCCCCCCCCCACACAGACACACACACAGACACACAGACACACACACACACACCACACACCACACACACACACACACACACACGAAAGAAGGCTTCTTCAGACGTCAGGTCATCAATAACAGACATGTAAATGCACAAACAGTACTTCCAATATGGCTGCCAGCAGCAGAAGAAGAAGCCACAAACGTTACCTCGCGCCTTGTTCACAGTGTTTGTCTTCCACTCGGTTTTTACAATGGTAGGTATTTCTCTCTTCCAGAGATCAATATGAATTATGTTCAAGTTCCGTCTCAAAGATTGCAACGCGTAATGCAAATCCAGAGTCATCATTGATGACAGAAGAATATAGAGCAAGCAAACAAACAAACCAGGCGATGATACCTTCATGTCCACTGGGGCACGGGATTGCCATCGCTATCGACTTTACCGTTCAAGAAGAGAGAATCTGTCATGTTTCGCTGGTACCCTCTATCGTTCGTCTTAACGATTTTTGTGTGTCTTCATGTTCTTCCTGCAAGCAGAAGGAATGAAGGAGGGATCGAATAAGGGTGACGCATCCTGGATCTCCGCAGCAGAGCTGTTTCGATCCATTCTAGTATCTTCAAAGAACTGTCTGAGTAAAAATGTTTTCTCGCAGTGATTAATAAGGAGGAAAAAACCATTCTGTTAATTTCTTTCTTCTTCTTTTTTTTTAATGCACAAGTAAAACATCTCTCCTTCTCATCATTAACTCTGCTCAAATGCTCTCTCTCTCTCTCTCTCTCTCTCTCTCTCTCTCTCTCTCTCTCTCTCTCTCTCTCTCTCTCTCTCTCTCTCTCTCTTGTCCTCTCTCTGTCTCTCTGTCTGTCTGTCTGTCTGTCTGTCTCTCTCTCTCTCTCCTCTCTCTCTCTCTCTTCTCTCTCTCTCTTACAGTTCATTCTTACATCAAATCACTTTTTTTTCTTTTTTTTTTTCTTCTCAAAACCGAGTATTCAAACGCTCATTTCTTAATCCTGTATCCGGTTAACAAAAATACTGAAACCTTTCTTCGGCTCTGTTGGATTCTTCCAGAGTCTCAGCCTTCACCTTCAGTTCCCATGGAAGCTAATTCTAAAACTGGCGTCTAATTACCATTTCGTTATCCGTTAGACTTCTTGTAGCGATCACAACATAACGCTATGACCAGTCTCTCAAAACAAAAAGCATCTCAAAACCTGACCGCTAAAGTTTGTCTCTGTGCCAAATAGATTTTTTTATATATCAGTTCTGTCGTCCGATGCCTAGGTAGAAAGTTCTGTAGCATTATTAGCGTTCTGTCTGGGGGGACGGCATGCTTAGCGCGAGCGCTCGAAGCGTTCTGTAGCCGCCTTACTGGCTGTTCACAAAGGGATACAAGATGGCGGCGACTAGAGTCAGCTTCCGGTTCATACATTTGCTTGTATACAGGTCAGAGTTCGGCGTTACAGCAAAGGTCAAGTAGTAACAAGAAATTTTGTACAGATGAAAACCGCCCTGGCTCTGATAGAAAAAAAAATTGAAAGTGAAAAAGACGATTTTTTTCTGGAAATTGGAATCAGTAAATTAGTACAATGCCATATGTCAGCAAAAATGGCAGAATGATGCGTGACTTGTGGACTCCTTGCGTTTCTAGGCCATTGGTAGGGCATCCAGGATTTGGGAGTGAAAAGTCTAGCAGACGATAGGAACATGAAGGGTTTATGTGGATCGTGTTTGCATAGAAGACGTAACGGACATGAGAGCTGCCTCAGAGTCAGGTATGGTATGGGTCAAGGGCTGGACTGTGCGATGAATATGTTTTGGTACTGGTTTGATCTACTGGGAAAAAAGCTAGAAGCAGCTCTGAGTGTAATAGAGAATATATGGAGTTCTGGGGCCTAATCTGTAACCGTGGACTCGAACCTGTAGCCTATTTCGGATGTCATTTGTGGTAGATTGTTCAGCCACAATATGACAACTGTCGGAACTGGTCGCCTTTATGAACTCCTTCGATTATTATCATCATCACTGCCAATAAGGAAAAGAATACTCGATTGTGAACAGCACGCGAGTTATCTTTCTTTTAACAAAGTTGAGCAAAGCAAAAACGTTGTCCAGACAAGCAGAGTGCTTTCGCCAAACTTTAGCGCAGCGCTCTGTTCGCTTAACCCGCAGCGGCTCCACACAAAGTTTTTGCCTGTGGTTGTTTGTTTGTTTGTTCTGTTTTGTTGTTTTGTTGTTGTTCTTTAACATTTTCGTTTGCTTTTCTTGTTGTTTAACACACAAAAACTGGAACAAAAAAACGTAACAGCAACAGCAACAACCAGAAAATCAATTATAAAGCCAGCTAACAAAGCAGAATAAAACTGATAAACCAATAGTTTAAAAAAAAGAGATAACTGCAGTATTGCAATCATTATTGTATATACAGTATGCTTACTTATTGACAAACATAGCACTGTGTTCCACACCAAGTTGGCTTTGGGAACAGATGTCACACATGTGGGTCACCACAAACCGGTGTGATGGCAAAATGGTTCCCAGTTAACTGTTTCACCCGGGAAATTTTACATTACATTACTGACATGATGATATCATACACCTACATACTAATACCTAGAGAAACTTCGTTTTGTGATTTGGTTTGGTTAGTCTTTCTCCCGGCCCGTCAAGATAGTGTTCCTCATGTGCATTTTCATTTTGGCCACCACATCACGACATAAAAACGGTGCGACACAACACGACACAACACTACACACGACACGAGGTAATGTTACACAGTAAGACACAGCTCAACACATCTTTGCATAGGACATCCCAGTGGAAGGCTACGTACCACATTATAAAACAACGTAACGAGGCACAACACATTACAGCGCAGTGCTACATAGCGCAACACATTACAAACTGAATGTAACATAGCGCACCATATTACAAAGCAATGTAACATACTACAACGCACTACAACGTAAGCTAGCATAGCACGCCACATCATGATGCAATGCAGTATGGCAACAAACCACATTACAGCGGCATGTAACATAGCACACCACATTACAATGGGAAAGCAACATAACACATTAAAATTGCAATGCAGAATTGCGCACCACATCACAACACAATTTAACACACAGCACACACATTACAATGGAAAGTACATACAACATTACAATGCAATGCAGCATTGCACACCACATCACACACACAAAATACATAGCACGCCACATTACAATGGAAAGTAACATAAACACATTACAATGCAATGCAGCATTGCACACCACATCAAACACAATATAACATAGCACACCACATTAGAGTGGAAAGTAACATAACATATTACAATGCAATGCAGCATTGCACACATACATCACAATATATAACATAGCACACCACATTACAACGGAAAGTAACATAACACACCACGTCAGCACGCAATGTAACGAGGCACACCACATTACAGTGCAAAATAGCATACCACATCGTAATTGAATGCAGCATAGCACACCACATTAAACAGTCTGTAAAGTAGCGTATTACAAGGCAATGTGAAATAACACAGCACATTACGACGCAATGCAAAATATCACATCACATTACAAGGTATGGTAAGGTAATGTTGTTTATAGCCCAGCCGACCGCACAAAGGACCATATCAGGTTTTTCACATTACAAAGGAATGTAACATACAAACCACATTGTAACGTAATGTAGCATAAAACAACACATTACAACGGAAGATAACATAGCACAACACATTACAACAGAATATAACATAGCACAACACATTCAAAACGGATATAACATAGCACAACACATTACAACGGAATATAACATAGCACAACACATTACAACGGAATATAACATAGCACAAACACATTGCAACGCAATGCAGTGTGGCATTCACAATACCACAGAATTTAAGATAAGACAACACGTTACAATGAAATGTAATACACCATAACACATTACATCGAAATGTAGCATAACACAGCACATCATAACACAATGTAGCACAGCAAAACACATTACAAAAGAATATAGCAGAGCACAGATTACAGCGGAGTTTAACATAGCACGACACATTACAACAGAAATGTAACGTAAAACCACACAGTTCAACAGAATGTAACATAGACAAACACATTACAACGAAAGTGATATAGAACAACACATTACAATAGAATGTAACATAGAAACGACACATTGCGACAAAATTTATCATAGTACAAGACATTACAACAGGATGTAAAATAGAACGATACAGTACAACAGAAAGTAACATAGAACGACACTTTACAACAGAAAGTAACATAGAACAACAACACATTACAACGGAATATAACATAGAACAACACATTACAAACAGAAAGTAATATAGAACGACACATTATAACGGAAAATAACACAGAACAACTCATTACAACGGAATATAACATAGAACGACACATTAAAAACGGAAAGTAACATAGAACAACACACATTACAACAGAAAGTAACATAGAACAACACATTACGACAGAACATAACATAGAACAACACATTACAACGGGAAAGAAACATAGAGAAAAACACATTACAATGGAAATGTATCATAGCCATGCGTGACGTAACATAGCATGACATTTCACACGACACAGCAAAACATTATCACAACATAACAACACATTATCATGTAAAACGCAGCGCGCAACAAAATTACAGAAAAAACAACAACCGAAGCAAAAAAAAAAAAAAAAAAAAAAAAAAAAAAAAAAAGACCCCCCCAAAAAAACAAACAACAACAACAAACAAAAACAAAAACAAACAAACAAAATAAAAAAAGCATCATAACACATTAGTACAATACAATACAATAGAATTCCAACACAAAAACACGCCATTACCTTCAGAAACTGCCGTTTACCCTGAAACTGATAGCACGCTACCGAGAGTGTTTCCGTTATTTTTTCCCCTGTTTTTTAGATAGCTGACTTAATGAACGTCTGTAAGGCGTGCAGCTGGCTAATTGCTTTTTAAACGACGCGTAAAGGACACTTAATTAGAGAAGCCAGAAACTCAAACACAAGGTTAAAATAACTATCACGTAAGCAGACCAGGGCCTGACGGGTTTCTGTTATTTGTTCTTCCTTCTTTCTTTCTTTTCTACTCTAGCTTTCTTTTTCCTTGTCCTTATCTGAAGAACGTTTGGTGAAAACACCAACACGAGAAACTACGCTTTGACAAGGTTATGATCGCGAGCAAGTTCACAGAATTCGGTAGATTATTCCCATCTCATAGGATTACCCATTCTCGGTTTTCTTTTTTGGGGTTGCTGTCATTGATGATATTAACGTCTCAGCTTTTCTTTCCCCCTTCTTCCCCCCCCAAACCCGAATTTTCCACTTTTTTCTTGGGCACCCCCGCCCCCCTCCCTGCTTTCCCCCCCCCCCCCCCCCCCCCCCCCCCCACCCCCCCCCCCCCCCCCCCCCCCCCCAACCCCCCCCCCCCCCCCCCCCCACCCCCCCCCTCTTCTTCTTTCTGTGTTATTGTTGTTGCTGTTGTTGTTGTTAAAACGAACAAAAGATTTTAAATAAAAAAAAAAAAGCACACTCGAAGTTTGATTAAAAAAAAAGCCAACTTTGGTCTTGGTTCAACTTTTCCCCGTCTAAAATCAGTTTAACCTGCAATATAAACCGGGTAAAATGTTGTCTATTAAAAGGCTAGAGGTGAAAAGGGGGGTGTTTTGTGATCAGACTGTGGTACCGCCATTACTTTTTTTCTGCATGCGTCACAAATAGAAACATCTATGACCCGATGTATGAAACGATCGGAATTCTCGGTCTCGGTTAATGATTATTTGATGTCATATCCCTCCCCCCCTCCTTCCCCTTCCCTCTCTCTCTGTCTCTAATACACATACACAAAACACACATTCTCCTCTCTCTCTCTCTCTCTCTCTCTCTCTCTCTCACCATTACGCTTTTCCCGCATGCGACATGAATAGAAAAGCCCATTGACTGTAGCATGAAACGATCGGAATTTTTTTCAGTTCAGGTTTATGGTTATTTGATATCATACTGGTATACCCACCCCCTCCACCCCTCTCTGTGCATGTGGTGTGTGTGTGTGTGTGTGTGTGTGTGTGTGTGTGTGTGTGTGTGTGTGTGTGTGTGTAGGTGAGTGTGCGCACAACGCGCGAAGGCATGTGACTTCCTGTTATCTCATACATGTTTATTATCTCTCTCTCTCTCTCTCTCTGCTTGGAATGGGGACAGGGGAGTGGATGGGGGTCTGGGGTTCTAGGATTCCCCCACCCCCACTCCACCGCACCCACGCCACCCCTCACCCTTGTTCCACTCTTTCTCTGCCTGGGCTCCAACAGGAAAAACAATTTGAAAGCGCTTTCAAGAGCTCGTTCTCCGGGGAAAATACAGAACAGTTTAAGAGAAAAAAAAAAGAAAGAATAAAAAATCGTTCTCGACACGCTTCACTGCGAGATTGCAGACAGTGTGCAGAAATGCGCACCGTGTTTTGTGTACAAAAATCCCCACCCCCATCCCCATCGCTCTACCGCCCTCCCCACTCTCCTCGCACTGTTCCCGCTCAGCTCGCTCCTTGATTTAGTAACAGCCCACCACCACCAGCCTAGACCCTCTCCCGTTCCCTCTCTCCCCCCTCGCCCACCCCATCCTCCTTCATTCTCCCCCCCCCCCCCCCCCACGCCCCGCCTTCCCCTCCTGTATTCCAACCGACGACCGTAGTACTTACGATTATTTACCGTTCCTCTGAGCTATGTCATCCATGAGACACAGTGTTCAGGAACGACAACTCGGCGTGACACTGGC
>JADBJO010014090.1:0-2500 GCA_016801955.1 Conus betulinus | reverse complement strand
TGTGTGACCGTGAGAACAGACTTCGTGGTAGCAGAAGGGGTATTTTCATTCGGCACGCGCAATGAGAGATGTTTGTGTTGTGCGTGCAAAAGCAAGAGTCATACATGTGTTTGTATTTCAATGTTCTTCGAAGATGTCCTTTCGGACGGTGTGTTGTTGTTGCACCCCGGTAAAATTCACACGGGTGAGCGCTGCTGCGAAACAGCGAGATCATTTTAGATGCGCAGGTATAGGCCCCTACGGAGTGTGTGCATAGTTCTTACGTTGTTTTGAGAAAAGTACCCATTTACGTCATAGGCGTGACGTTTTTTTTTTTTTTTTTTTTTTTAAATGATGCATTCTTTGATTTGTGTGATCATGATAACGGGAGTGGCACTGTTGCGCTTCTAATCTAATGGCATGTCTATAGCCTAGTTGCTAAATTGCATTGCTATAGAAATGGCCAGTGCTCAATGTAGATACGCGTAATTCTTCAATGGCTGTAGGTAGTACAGAGAACTGTGTTTTGTTCTAGTTTGTCTGTTTGCTCTTCGTAGATCGTTTTCGTGCTAGTACCTCTGGACTACCTTGGTACGTCGTCGGGACTTATCTGGAGTGTTTTCTGGAATCGTGTGCAAGAGGAGTCGTCGTTGTATTCCGCTGTTCTAAGAACACACGTTTGTCTGTCTGCTCTTTCGTGTACTGTTTTTTCCTGCTTGTGCCTCTGGATTACATTGGTACGTCGCCGGGACTTACCTGGAGTGTTTTCTGAGGTCGTGTACAAGAGGAGTCTGTAGTGTCCAAGCCAATGACAATCAATGTTATATATGTTGTCATGGAGACTGGTCCGGAAATGAGCATGTGAATGGTGGACTAACAGTTTTTACCAGAGATCTGCCATTAGTCAAGTAAACGGCGCTCTGCGGGCTCAAACACACGGGCTGTGTTTTCTCATCTGTTTGTGTGTGTGCAAGTGTATTAGTTAAACAGACACACAGACAGTACAAAATGGCGACGAGTAACGGTGAGATCGAACTAGTTTTATTTTAACGTCAGGTCAAGCTTGTTTTGAGTTGATCGGCATCTACTGTACGATCTCAGATCTATGTCTAAGCAGAGCTGTGACGTCACGTAACTGTTCAGCGATCTTTCGTTTTCGTATTTTCTGCTATTGTTTTCATTTATGCTTTGCTTAAAAGATCTGATTTGTGGTTAGATTCATAAAATTTTCTTGAACTAGACATCAGTTACATGTTGCTTACTTACTATGGCTTCGCTTCCTAATTTTGAGAAGTTTGTTGTTCATGGCGAAGAAACCACTGCTGGTACACGTTGGCAAAAGTGGATCGATAAGCTTGAAAATCTTCTGTGTGCTCTTGACATTGATAGCGATAGCAGAAAAAAAGCTCTCTTGTTGCATTATGGCGGTGATGATATTTTTGACATTTATACGTCAATGACTGATGAAAAGAAAGGCATTGGAGCCACGACTGATGCAGGTGATGGTGTTATTCCAAACGAGTATAACACCCTGAAAACTCCTTCACGGAATACTTTACTCCAAAGAAGAATGTCTCTCTATGAAACATTCAGATTCAGGCAAACTACTCAGCAAGAAGGGAAAGTATTAATGCATTTCATACTCGTTTGCGTAGCATGGCAGCTTTGTGTGATTTCCATGACATGGATAGGGAGATCCTAGGTCAGATTGTGCAAGGCTGTTCATCAACTAGGGTACGTAGGAGAGCCCTGAAGGACAATCTAACTCTTCAACAGGTACTTGATGAAGCCAGAAGTTTCGAATTGGCAGAAAGCAGGGCAGCAGTTATTGAAAAGACATGTGCTGTAAAGACATGTGTAGCAAACACAGTTTTAGATCCTGAGAGTGCTGAAGCATGTGCTGTCACTTCAAAGGGTTCTACTTACCACAGTCATAAACAAGTCGTCATAATCAAAGCAAAAACTTTGTCCAAAATCAAAGGTTTCCTTCAAGTGGTTCAAGCAACCAACAACAGCATCAGCGACCTCGTGGGAATGTGTTTTGGCCAAAATGGTCCCACTCCACAACGGAATGCACGCGGTCAGCATATTTCCCTGTCGATATTGTGGCAGCACTCTGTATCATCCCAGGAACTCCTGTCCAGCTAAAGACAAGCGATGCTCTTCATGCAACAAGATAGGACATTATGCTCGCGTCTGTCTTTCCACAGCTAGGGTCAGGCAAATTGATGTTCCAGTGAACAATGGCACGGAGACCGTTTCAAGTGAAAGTGATGAATTTGTTTTCTCTGTGAATGGACGGAATGGGCAAATTCCAAAGTTTTCCACACTTCTCATGAAAACTCCAACTGAGTTTTTGATTGACCTGGTGCATCAGTGAACATCATAAACTATACAACTTACCTGTCGCTTCACATGAAGCCTACACTGATGTCCCCTTGTCCTCGCGTATTTGCCTACAACTCTAAGACACCTCTCCCAATCTTAGGATATTTTCAAGGTGAAATACAACACAATAAGA
>JADBJO010014089.1:32177-49322 GCA_016801955.1 Conus betulinus | reverse complement strand
CGTGCAGGTGGGGTTCTTTCTTTGTGTATGAATGGCGGAACCAGCCGCTTGACTAAAATATGACTTTTTTTTTTCTGCCCTGTTTTAGTTTCTTGTCTCTTTTTTTTTTTCTTTTTCTTTGTTTTTTTGATAATGGCCTCATTAATGAGAGGTGTTGTTTGTGTGTCATTTTCTTCGAGCATTCCAGCCTTCCATGGCTCTTTGTCAGTTGAAAAGAATGCCTTTGTCGGACTAGATGGGACAGAACGTGCTGTCGATCAATGAACCAATCACCCCCCCCCCCCCCCCCCCCCCCCCCCCCCCCCCCCCCCCCCCACCCCCACCCCCCCCCACCCCCCCCCCCCCCCCCCCCCCCCCCCCCCCCCCCCCCCCCCGCCATCCAGTGCCATGTCATTACCTCTTCATGGCAAGTAAAGAAAAAAAAAACCAGCAGAACAAAAGAAAAAAAATGATAATAATAGAGAAGATAAACTCTCCACACACTAATTTCGCTTTCTGTATATCGTGCACGATTCGAGCAAATGAGTACTCTCCCCTTCTCTCTCTCTCTCTCTCTCTCTCTCTCTCCCTCCCCCCCCCCCCCCCCCCCCCCCCCCCCCCCCCCCCCCCCCCCCCCGGCTTCCTCCTCCACTTTCTGCGGGACAACTAAGAAAGCTTTCATCTCATCTGCAGCGGCGAATGACTGCCGATGCATTCTAGAGGCACTGACCCTCGTTTATTTAACGGCGAAGAGTTGAGATTGCTGCATTAGGCGGCGTTGCGGGAGGCCCTGGCTATAAGAGAAAGCACCATTGCCTTTATGCTACTTTCTGTCAGGAACAAACATTCGTTTCTTTGCTTGTGAAAAGCTGAGAAGCAAGCGATGCGAGCAAGAGGCATGCTTGTTGGTCATGTTTGTAGGGTTGTGTTTGTAAAGTCATGCTTGTATTTTCGAGTTTGTTGGGTGTGGTTGGTAAGGTCTTGTTTCTAGAATGGAGTTTGTTGGGTATTGTTGGTAAGGTCCTTTCTGTAGAATCGAGTTTTGTTGGGTGTTGATGGTAAGGTCATGTTTGTAGAATCGAGTTTGTTGGGTGTTGTTGGTAAGGTCATGTTTTGTAGAATCGAGTTTTTGGGTGTTGTTGGTAAGGTCATGTTTGTAGAATCGAGTTTGTTGGGTGTGTTGTTGGTAAGGTTATGTTTGTAGAATCGAGTTTGTTGGATGTTGTTGGTAAGGTCATGTTTGTAGAATCGAGTTTGTTGGGTGTTGTTGGTAAGGTCATGTTTGTAGAATCGAGTTTCCTGGATGTTGTTGGTAAGGTCCTTTTTGTAGAATCGAGTTTATTGGGTGTTGTTGGTAAGGTCCTGTTTTTTTTTTTGTAGAATCGAGTTTGTTGGGTGTTGTTGATAAGGTCATGTTTGTAGAATCGAGTTTGCTCGGTGTTGTGTGTAAGGTCATATATGTAGAATCGAGATTCCTGGGGTTGTATGTAAGGTTATGCTTGTAGAATCGAGTTGTTGGGCTGTGTTTGTAAGGTCCTGTTTGTAGAATCGAGGTTTGTCGGGTGTTGTTTGTAAGGTCCTGTTTGTAGAATCGACTTTGTGGGGTGTTTGTCACGTGACGGTCTCCACATTCACACTCACATGCATACAAAGACAATCATACGCCCAGCACGAATCCACACGTCTGACTCCTTTTTCAATAAAATAGACCAAAAGTCGATTTTAAATTTCTTGCCCGGTAAAATAAAAAAAATGAAATGAGACATCGAACAAAGTTTGTTTGAGAGAGAGAGAGAGAGAGAGAGAGAGAGAGAGAGGAGAGAGAGAGAGAGAGAGAGAGAGAGAGAGAGAGAGAGAATAAAAATGAAAGTAAAAAGCCAGTCACATGCCCGGCTGACGCGGAGTGTTGCCGTTGTTGCCTCTATAAGCCACAGTGTATGAACAGTTTGAACTACAGTTGCCCGTGCAGACCCCGCACGGCTTGGAAAGGAAGTTCGAAGACAGCATCGATGGTGCATTCTCGGTGCCAGCCAGGCGGGCCGGACACGTTCTGCGCAGTGGTGGAGGCCATCAATCAATGTCTGAAGCCAGTGCCGGAATCAGGTCATGACAACATCGATCCTCTCTATTGAACAACATCGGTCTTCTGCATTCAACGCAGTGGATCTTCCGGACTGAACAAACGTTGATTTGATGCACTGAGCAATACTGAAGCATTGATTCTTCTGGCGCTGAGCGATATTGATTTTCTGCATTGAAGAAACGTTACAACATTGATACGCTGAGTTTGATATTGATCCACGTTTGACAAGACGCCACAGATCTGTGCATAAAATGGCAGTGATCTTCTTCATTTAACCAAGTGATCTGTATTGAAGAACTGCGATCTTCTGCGTTGAACAATAGTGATTTTTCTGTATTGAAGACCATTAATATTCCGAATTCGACAAATTGGTTGTCTGCAGTGAAAAAATTACGACATGCTTTGCAATTAACGGCTTTGGTTGTCTGCATTTGAAGACATTATTCTTCTACGTTCAACAAATGAAACAACATTGATCCGAATTGAGTTTTCTGGCATTGAACGGCATTATAATACTGATCTGCAGTAAACAATACTGATCTGCTTTGAACGACATTGCAACTTTGAACTTCTGTCTTTAACACACTACTACGTTGATCTTCTGCTCTGAAGACGTGCAACATTGAAGGTTCAGATTTCTGCACGGAGCAACATTAAAACATCAATTTTAGCATTCTGCAGCATTGATGCTCTGCATTAAACAAAATTACGACATTGACATTGACCCTGTCATTTTTAACTGTTGAAGTTGTCCACTCAACGTTATCACTACACTGAACTCCACATCAACGCATTCATTTTCTGCGCTGAAACGCACGAACACCTGCACTGGAAAACATTCCTCATCTGCATATGAACTAAATCGGACCTCTCCATTGAAAAGTATTGAACTTTCCAGCCATCAAAGCGTAGTGGTATACGTTGCGTATTCCCGGCCGGGATGTCGTGCGTTCGATTCCCATCAGTGCCATTTATATTTGTGGGATTTTTTCATCAATCACCCGCTCCTACCGAGAGCTGAGTTCCCTATGGGCTCAGTAAGGAGACTGGAACCACACAGTCGAGTTTCATCCACTTGCAGGTGTCTGCATGTCTGGTGCTTGATTGATGTCAGGATATATCACGAAAACAAGCACAGGGTGCAGCTCTGTCATGCAGTCTCAGACCAGAATGGAATTCCAGCGCATCATCTTTATCATCTGCGCTCTCGTCGATCAGCATGTAAAAGTCTCAAATTCTGTGTCTCTTCATGCCCTGTTCTCATGTTTCAATTTCCTCTCTACGTCTATGCTCTCGCCAGTTTATGTTGAGGTTACCGCTATCAGCAAGCTCATGGAGACTGTCGCCGGTCGGATGTGGTGGCGCCCACCGGATGGGTGTCCTGCGTATGGTGAATTAGAACAGGCATCGCTGAACACCACAGAAATGATATCACGGCAGTGCAGTGTCTCCTTTAGTGGGTTGCCTCAAGACGACTTGACATTGACTTTCCCTGTAGACTGCGGGCGCCGGGTCTGCGATGGAACGATCCGGGGTGTGATTGTGGATGGGGAGCTGGAAAGAGTAGCATGGAATATTGTCAATGCCGTGGCACAAAAACTGAGTTCAATAAAAAAAAATAAAAAAAAAAGAAAGAAAAAAAGCGGTGATCTTCCCCTCCAGTGCACAAACAGTCCCCAGGGAAAAATCCATACATTCCTCATAACGGGGACACGCAATTGCCAGTTCCATGAATAAAGAATTGAAAATGAATAAATCAATTACCAAATCGGTACTTTTTTTTTATAATACAGATTAATGATGAATAAGCGCAGACAGAAAGAAACACGGCATCAAATATATTTCTTGCGCGTAATGTAAACTGTTGACATGTTGAAATGAGGCAATCCATCGCCAAACATTTACGTTAGATGTTTGCCTGCATAACGTAACAAAACATCGGTCGAGATTTTGCAGAAATTGCTGTCCGTTATCGTTAGTTAACTGGCTTTTGACGCATACAGCCATCCGCTGACAGACATGAAAACACATCGTATCCACACCAAAAGATCATTGGTAGTCAGCAAAACACAAGTGAATACTGCAAAGGGAATAATGGAAGAGAAAACAAACATCTAACACTGTCTGTGTTTTAAGGCAGTGCGTTTTCCTAATATAACAGCGTCTCGGTCATCAAAATGAATGTGTGTTTGTGGTCGCCCCCCCCCCCCCTCCCTCATGTTGACAGTGACAACTACAAGACATTTTTCTGTACTTACTTCGCCTAGAAGTACACTGACTGTTGATCTCATATTCCTGATCACCTTGTCCGCAGAAAGTGTCCGAGACAGACACAGTTATATTTAACATTTTAAGTGCAGGAGATTCTGCCCACAGGATTAAGAAAAAGACATAGAGAGAGAGACATGCAAAACAGACAGGCAGACGATTGAAAATGTAGGACAGAGAAACTGAGATACAGAGAGAAAAGGGAAAGATAAACAGAGGCAGAAGCTTGGGACTGGGGTGTGAGAGACAGACCTACAAACGAGAAGAGAGAGAGAGAGAGAGAGAGAGAGAGAGAGAAATATCACTTAAAAATCTATTTCATTTTTGTTTACATTAGCCAAAATGACAAAGCCTGATATGAAAACGTTGCTTCATATGAACATTATTCCAACAATGAAACAAAGTGCCTAACAATAAGATGTGGTAAATGTAAATGTAAATGTAAACTGCTTAATGTTACATGTGGCGAATCAGGTTGCATAATGTCAAGATTGGGCAACTGGTCATATTTACACATAACTCTCTCTCTCTCTCTCTCTCTCTCTCTCTCTCTCTCTCTCTCTCTCTCGCTCTCTCTCTCTCTCTCTCTCTCTCTCTCTCTCTCTCTCTCTCTCTCTCCCACTTCTCTCTCTCTCTCTATCCCCAATTATAAAAGGGAGATTTACAAACAATCTCAAATGAACAAAAAGTCAGAAGGAATCATCGAAGAAACAAAAAATCCCACAGAGGCATGATCTGACTTGGAGACTATTCTACTAACTCACCCACTTTCTGCCGGTGGTGGGGCCATTAACACGGACAGTGGAGTCAGTCAGCTAATTTACTGGGCTGGACGTCCACACTGATGACCGTGATTGGGCTATCGAACTGCTGGACTCATGGTGCTCCCGGTACTGATTGACCGCCATGAACCGGGGTCAAAACACACTACCCACATCTATTATGCACCAGGTATAAAAATAACGCGAAAAATATATCGGGGCTATGAACTGCTCAAAGCTGATTCACAATCCCCGAAAATTTGTCAGGATAGCTCTTTAAGAAAAGTAAAGGACTGAAGAACACATTCGGTCTTCAAATACACATTATTGATTACGCTTAATCTGATCGTCATTGTGCCTTTAATCTGTCTAAAATGTTCCATGATATGATTTTGGTAATTGTATCATATGGTCGAACAGGGTTTCGAACTACACGGTTATTCTGAAACCTGAAGACGAAATTTGAAGACGAATTCGCACGGTTGTTATGACTTAATTCGGAACAAGTGTATATAGGAGATAAAAAGGAGAATGTAAGGGGTGGGATGGGGGGGTGGGGATCCTCTTAAGGTGACACCCAATGCCAGAATCGATGAGAATGGTCAAGCCTACGTCTTCGTGGGGAAAGCTTGCCCTGATAATAGCTTGGCTGGACAGTCGGACTTACTCTCCGACCATGGCTAGCCTGGCTCCGGTTTAATTCTTTCAGACCCCCATCTTCAGGTCCTGTTATTCTGCTCTCAGCAGTGGTGCTTGTGGCGCACATTCTTCTCTCCTCTCCCTCTCCCACTTCGAAACCCTGGTACTAATGCCTCGTTGGCAGCCTAATGTGGACCACTCCTATGTTTTCAATGTTGCAAATGCGTGCGTTAATAAAGTGGCAAACATTTTATGGTTAGATTGGTTGATTGATAAACTGAAAGGATATTAGTTTCTAAGTGAGGTGACTGTAGGTGGAAACTGAGAAAAAAAAAAAAATTATAGAAAAGAAATGGTTAAAACTTTTTCCGTCCCTCTTTCCCCGTTCCTCTGTCTCTGTCTCACACACACTGCTTAGTGTCTTCAACAAACAGGCAGGTAGCACAAACAAGAGGTATCAAAATACCTCAAGCAACTTAAGGGAAAATATTCTTCACACACACTCACACACACACGCGTACGCGCACGCACGCACGCGCACGCACACACACATACATTTGCGCGCACTCACACACACACACACACACGCACATGAGCGCGCGCACACTAGCACGCATGCGCGTGCGCGCGCGCGCGCGCGCGCACACACACACACACACACACACACACACACACACACACACACACACACACACACACACCAAACACACACACACACTCATACACACACACACACACAACACACACACACAGAGCTGCGCAGACTTTCAGCAATTTATGTAGTAAAAGTGCCCGTCAGTAAGAAGAGAGTGTACGTAAAGTGACACAACGATTTGTAGCACACAGAAGTGTCATCATGATTGATACTCAGGTGTGGAGAGTCCGCATAGGACTTTTTTTCGGACTTCACATGAAAACGAATGTGCGTCGAGTGAGAAGAAAATGGCGGCAGGGGTGAAGGAAGTGATGATGTGTTACTTCGGACTTTGGATTTCCGCAATGTGTTTAGTGAGCGCTGTGGACACAACACAAGTGGCTTTTGGACCCCGTGCGCTAAACAGAAATATGCAAGATTGGAAGACACCCGGAGCTGCTCGAAAGGGGGATAACCTTGTGCACTAGTGGACACGAAAACGGGACTCCGTTCGGAACTTTGTTCGAGCCAGGGAAAGTACCACAAACAAGGTTAGTAAGGAACAGCGCATCGATAAACTGGACAATGTCAATGAACATGCCAATACAAACAAGCAGAATCGTGATATTTCCAAGACATGAGACGGGCATATTTCCCAAACACCCTGTGAGGAGAGGTACGAGTGAAACTTCCGCATGGACTCAAGTCAGTTCTGACTATCTAAGGACGAAATTAATTCTCGCAAATGACGTGGAGATGAATCCCGGCCCTAACCAAGAAACAGAAGAAGTTATGGCGAAAGTCATTGGAAAAGTAGAAGAAACGATGACGAAAAAATTCGAAGCCATAGAGGGACAAATGAATAAAGTATTACGCACACTCAGTGGGCTATCGAACTCCATGGCATCACAGGCTGACACACTCAAATCTCACACTACAAGCATGCAAAAGATTGAAGCAAAGGTAGAGGGGATTGAGGTGAAACAAGCCGAACTGTCAGGGAGAATGTATGCTCTCACAGAGATAGTGCATGAAACAAGAAAATCCTCCCAAAGAAATCAGGCAGAAATACAAGAAATGAGCAGAGCCCAACACAAGCCACTGACCACAAAGTTGAAGACCTGGAAACCGAGATTGATCGACTAGAAAGGTTTTCCAGACGCAATAACGCGAGATTTCTGGGCCTCGACGAAATGCCGGATGAAGGACGAGAGGATTGCGCAGGGAAAATAATCCGGATCCTAACCCATTATATACCTGACACGGAATGGGGAGAATACACCATAGAAAGGGCTCATAGGATCGGTCGCAGAGACCCAGCAAGGAGATACCCCAGCCCGGTCATAGTAAAATTCCAACGGGAGACAGATCTAAAACAGATAATCATGAACAAGGACGCCAGGGACAGCATGCGTAGTGATGGAATAAGAATCGCACAGGACCTGACAAGAAGACAGACGGCGGAATTACGGAGAATTAGAGAGGAAGGGAAGATAGGATTTTTTGTGGGAGGAAGACTGGTAGTGAGAGAACCTGATACTCACCCACACCAGGTACCCTAGCTACCCCAGCAACTACGGCTACCCACGAGGGAGGGACACCGGTGGAAGATGGAGGCGACAACAAATGCCAGAGCGAGTGGAGAGTGAAAGAGACAGAACGGGAGGTATAGAAAGACGCATAACGAACGCAAGAAGAGCGAATGCGAGTGATAGAGGAGAAAATGCGAGTGGCAGGCCAGGGTGTGATTCCGGGTGAGGATGATGAGAGAACAAGGGATAGATTGAGAGAAATGACCAGAGCGAGAGGAATAAAAGAGGCAGATGGAAAAGATATATTGGGGAAAGTAGCAAGAGGGACAGACAGAGATCCCCAACACGAGTACCCAGAACAAGGAGTGAAAGCAGGAAGGAGAGGTGAAATGAATGACAGATATAGATTTCCATATCCCCCCCCTCCCATGTTTAAAGAGACAAGGAATGAACAGAGAGAGTGGAAGAAGGGATGAGAGAGAAGGGAGAGAGAATGGAAGGTAAGAACAAGAACGAATGCATTTGACAGTATGAATGGAGAAACAGAAGTGAATGAAAGAAGGAATACATATAATGATACGGATGGCTATCGGGAAGAGACAAGCAGAAAAGTAGTATGGACAGGAGGTATGGATGAAGGGGATGAGGGAAAGAACAGTTGGAATGATGACTATGAGTGGAAAGCCAGGTATAAACATCGAGTATACAGCGATTGTGATGTGTATGAAGGAGAAGAAAGTGGGAGTGAGAAAGGGAATGAGAATGAGGGAGAAGAGAACAGATATGGGGAAAGTGAGGAAAGAGGATGAAGGTGAAGAAGCAAGATTGAGGAATGATGAAAAAGAAATGAGATGAATATGAATGGAATGAGTGGTGTGGTGGATGATTCGATGATGATTGGATCGATGATGGCTGAAAGTGGTAGGATGCAAAAATATGAATCAACAGGGAAAAAACGTGAAGGAATGACAGAAGGAATGAACGAAAAAATGAAAACGACGGACTGGAAGATGTAATTGAGGACACTGCCAAAGTCGAGGAAACAGAAAAAGGGAGGGAGGTGAAAAAACACTGATGACGGAAAGCCCGTATGGGCAGAGGGAGATCCCGGAAAGAATGAATATGACCTCGACCAAAATAGTCGTGAATAATCCGGAGGGTTACACCCCCCGAGTCGACCAATGGAAAACATAACAGCAGGGAATACATTAGCACCACAAGGTCATGACCCCCAGAAGGAGACAGACCATTGGCACGCACACGCGCACACACACGAAAAACCAGGGGCGAAGGTTAAGTGACGACAAAGGGGATGTGAGTAGAAAACAGCCAATGAACGCACACGAAAAAAGCAGTATTAGTCAAGATAGCCTATACGTAACACGCGGCACACCCAAAACAGGGAACTCAGAAATAATCCTAGACAAAGAGGAAGAAACCAAAACAAACGGAATTAGCGTAGTAATCGCACCAAGAGAGAGGTTAGCATGACAATAGCGGATAAAGAAGACGAAGAATTAATGTCCGACGAAGATTACATCGACAGTCGCGATTCGCTGTCAGATATAGAGCATATCAATGAGACAGAGAAGAGCCAGGTCGAAGAAACCATTGTAACTGAAAACAAGATCGAGAAAAGAGCGAGCATAACCGCTAAGGGCCCTCAACTAACTTTGACAAAGATGTTAAGTATGAAACCACAACCGAGGAAAGCAAAACCCCCAGCCAAACGCACCACGAGACAATCTAGTGGACGAACAGAACCACAACAAAAGAAAAAATGAGGAAGAGGCCAAAGCCCATCAGAACAGGAAAATAAAGAGAAACAAGAAGAAACAAGACAGAAAAATCAAAAGAAACAATTACAAACAGGAAAGCATAGAAAAAAATATACAGAAAAAAAAAAACGAAAACAAAAAAGCCCAAATTGTCCCTCTTAATCTGGAACATAGAAGGCTTAGTAAATAAACTTAATGATTCAGATTTCATCGATTATATTACATCTTTCGACATATGCTGTTTAAATGAAACCTTCACTCTTAACTCTTTTGATTTTGATATTTTCTTCAAAGATTTTGTTTGCTTCCATAGCCCCGCAACTAAATTAACACAAATGGGCAGACCATCGGGGGGAGTGATAACACTAGTAAAGAAAACATTAGAGCAATGGACAGAAGGCATAGAAACTAACATAAAGAATATAACATGTGTTAAAATAGCCAAAGAGGCTATGAATACGGATAATGATGTCTTATTTTTCGGGTTATACAATCATCCAACAGACAGTAAATTTTATAAAGATAAAGAGTACACAAATACTATTGAGATGTTAGAACAATTCATATTAAAGAGATGTCAGATGAAGGTCAAGACTATTTATATATTATAGGAGGTGATATGAATGCTAGGATAGGAGAGGGGGTTTAAACGTAGAAGATGATGATGGTAGTGGAGAAGATATAGATAATGAATATTTAAGACAAACGTTAGATACACATGTAAATGGTTTTGGCAAAAGGCTGATAGAATTTTTGCACAGTAATCAATCTGCTGCCTCTAAATGGACTATGTGAAAGATTTTGACAAAGGCTATACGTTTTTATGCGGACAGAGGGAACAGTACTATAGACTTTTACTTATGTTCTCCTGAGTTTACTCGAAAATGTGAAGGCATGTGATATAATAGAAAGAATTGAGTCCAGTCATATGCCAGTGAACTTGGTAATCGAAAGCAGAGAAATAAATAAACAAGAAGAGGTACAGAAAAGAATATATTTAAAACAAATTTCATGGGACAATAGTAAAAAAATGGAATTTGTAGAATATATGAATTCAGAGAATGCGAATAATATATTACAAGAAATAAAAAAAAGAAATAGAAGAAAATATGGAAGATACAGATACAAGTATAAAGAAATTGTCTAATCTATTACTTACAGCAGGGAATTGCATGTATAAAATGATAGGCATAGGGGGGACCAAGCAAAACATCACAAAAATGGTTTGATGAGGAATGCAAGAATTGCAAAAGAGAGGCCAGACAATTATTAACTAGGTGCAATAGTATAAATAGGAAAAACAGTCCACACAAGAATATGAAAGAAGGTGGATGGCGTATAAAGAAAAGAGAACAAATTATCAAGAAACTATTAGAAAAAAAAAAAAAGAATATAGGGACAGAATATATGAAAATCTAATACAACATCAGAGAGACAGCCAGAAATTTTGGAATTCAGTACGAAATTTAAGACAAAGAGAAAAGCACTTCCACCTATCACTACACAGCAATGGGAGGAATATTTTAAAAATATTCTAAATCCACAGACTGATAACGACCAAGCGGAGGAAGAATCACAACAGGATAGACAGGAGAATGAATATGATATGCACATAGAAGAGTTAGATGACGTAATAACTGAGGAAGAAACTAAACTAGCCATACGAAAATTGAAATCAGGTAAGGCAGCAGGCGTAGATGAGCTACCAGCTGAAATATTTTAAAACACTCATAGATAAAATTACTCCCCTGCTGACAAAGATATTTAACAAATTATATGAAGGTGGAAAAAAAAATTTCCGAATGAATGGTCTAGATCTATAATTATACCATTGCATAAAAAAGGAAATAGGAAAAAACCAGGAAACTACAGAGGTATATCTCTGATATGTATATATAAGTAAAATATTTACATCAATTTTAAACAGACGCTTATATGATTGGGCCGAAGAAAATGGTAAAATAAGCGAAGAACAAGCAGGTTTTAGGAGAGGCTATGCAACTACTGACCATATATATACATTGATGTCAATTATAAACAGATGCCTATATGGTAGAAGAAGAAGCAAATTCTATGTAGCTTTTATCGATTATCAAAAAGCCTTCGATACTGTAAGAAGAGAGAAATTATGGAAAGTGCTACAAAAAAATGGTATTTCAACAAAAATGCTAGAAATGTTAAAAGGTATATACAACCAAGTACAGGCATGCGTAAGAAGCGGGGCAAGTCTCTCGAAATTTTTCAACTGCCCACTAGGGGTAAAGCAGGGATGTCTGTTGTGTCCCCCCTAATCTTTTCATTGTTAATAGCAGAGGTAGCAGAGAGAGTGACCCAGAATGGCAGACACGGAGTCCAATTATACCAAGATGGCAAGGAATTTTTTTTGCTCTTATTTGCAGATGATATAGCGTTAATATCGTCAACACCTGTTGGCCTACAAAATCAAATAACGAATCTACAACAAGCATCAGATAACCTAGGGCTCACAGTAAATATGCAGAAAACAAAAGTGATGGTATTCAGGAGGGGGAGGTATTTGGGGAAAAACGAAAAAATGGTATTACAAAATGGTATTATTACAAAGGGGAAAGAATAGATACTGTAAACAGTTATAAATATTTAGGCTTCACCCTAACGACAAATATCCATGGACATAGCATTAGCGGAGTATGCAGGGAGGGCGAAAAGAAAAATAATAGAATTAAGAAAAACCATGTATAGTCTTGGATACATGGATACAACGGTCTATTTTAAGCTGTTTGACTCACAGATCAAACCACTTCTTTTATATGCTGCAGAAATTTGGGGACTCACAAGATATGAAGTGATAGAGAACATACATACATTTGCTTGCAAAAAAATTATTAGGAATATATAAAAAGACACCAAACACACCCTTATATGGCGAATTAGGTAGGTATCCACTATTTATTGATACAACAATAAGGGCTATAAGATATTGGTTTAAGTTATTAAGAATGACACCAGACAGAATACCAAAACAAGCGTATAATAAAGAACTGACAGAAGATGAAAGAACGCCAAATTGGGCCAGGAAAGTAAAATATAGTCTAGACATATACGGCTTCTCATATGTTTGGATAAGTAATGGAATGGTGAATGGTGGAAAACACTTTTATTAAAGAACTCAAACAAAGAATGATCGATGGTTATAGACAAGACTGGCATAGTACAATCGAAAATAGCGAGAGGTATATAAGCTACAGGACATTCAAAACAACACACCAGCTAGAACAGTATGTCAAAGACATAACAATTTCAAAGTTTAAAAGAGCACTAGTTAAATTTAGACTCGGCATAAGCGAAATAAATATAAATAAGAAATATAAAGATAAGACAGCAGAAACAACATGCCCCTTTTGTCCTAACGAAGAAACCGAACTACATTTCTTAATCAGATGTCCCAAATATAAGCAACCAAGGGGAGAAGTATCTACAGAAACATTTTAAGAACCTACCTAACAAAACTCTACAAGGAATACTGCAACAAACTAAGACAGAAATTATCAGAGACGTTGCCATGTACATCTATTACGCAATGCGCATTAGGGAAAACTTACTAAGTAATAAATAAAATATGGATGCAATTCTAAAAGAAAGCTGTTCTGAAGTAGAGTTCTCATTAATTAGTAAGTAGAAATGCTTAATGTAAGCTTGTTACACAAACTAATACAAACTAAAGCACAAGCAGATACAATCGAAACATTATTATAGGTAACAGCATAGTAAGACATATATATGTGTGTGTGTATGTGTGTATATATATGCATGTATGTATAGGCATGTGTGTATGTATATATATATATATATATATATATATATATGTGTATGTATGTATGTATGTATGTATATGTATATATATATACACAAAATTTGCTTCCTTTTTTTGTTTTTTTTTTTTGTTTTGTTTTTGTTTTTTGATTTCTTGATTTTTTGACCTTTGGGTACGAAGGAAAGAGAGGAGTATTAATTTAAAAGGGCTCTGACAGAAAGCATGTATGACGTTTAAACCTATCTTTTGTTTGTGAACATTGATTTTTTTGATTATTGATTTAAGATTGTTGACTAGAATTTCTATCAAATATTGTCCGAAGAACTATCGATGCTAACTACTGATTGAATTATTGATTATGGATTGTTGACTACTGATTATTGATGATCGGTTATATTATAGATATGTATATATGTCCCATCTTGTCTTGTAACCCCATTTACGTAAATCAAATAACATCAAACAGACAGTGAACAGGACATCTACTGTTGAAAATCAAATAATATCAAGCAGACAGTGAACAGATAGCGCAATTGGGTCTCTTTGGAAAGGCAATGAGTATGATGTAAAAAAAAAAATGGGGCCCAGAGAGAGAGAGAGAGAGAGTTGGAACCTGTTCCCGTGGGTTGAGATGCTGGAGGTAAACAGTTTACACGTTTATGCCGGCGGGCACGGAGTATAATGCGTGTGTGCAGTGTTAGGTACACAGTGTGTGTGTGCGCGCGCGCGCGCGCGCGCGCGTGCGTGCGAGTGTGTGTGTGTGTGTGTGTGTGTGTGTGTGTGTGTGTGTGTGTGTGTTCGTTCTTCTCTGATTTAACGTCTATTCACTAAAAGTTTTATTAGACGGACGAAAGGAGGAGTTGAAGTGGGATGGAGAAGCAAATGAGGGGGGGAGCAAGGGGAATACGTTGAATACGTAAGAAGATGAGAAGCTCTAAGGCATGGTGTGTGTGTGTGTGTGTGTGTGTGTGTGTGTGTGTGTGTGTGTTTGAAAGTGGGAGAGTGCGTGCGCGTGTGCTCACGCGCGTGTTACAGCTAAATCCGCTAGTAATTATTTGTAGTACGGTTTGATAAAGCAAGAAGAAAAAAAAAGCTGTGAGTTTAAGAAATACAGGAATATTTTTCATGTCGCAAATATGAGTGTATGCGCGTGCATATGTAGAGAGCGAAGGATGGCATTCATATGTACTCTTAAATTGGCCTTGAAAAATCGCGCGTGCACACACACACACACACACACGCGCGCGCGCGCGCGCGCACGCACACACACACAGAGTTGATCTTGTAGTATTGTTCCGTTGGGATTCAAAACCTTGATAGAAGAAAATAACATTTCGTAATGGCCTTGCCATTTTTACTTTAGACTCGCCTGGTCTCTTTTTTGCGGTAACGTCTTTATTGAAGGCACATAAGTTCCCCCGCCAGGAAGGGCGTGACAGCAGTCTTCAGGAAGCGAGGGCACACCAGCAGGTCTCCGTTCTGAAAGGGTAGCACAGAAAACCCCACCGAGTTAGAAACTCACCCTTTGCGAAATGGAAGTGAGCCGTTCCCTGGCATTGTGTCCAGACGGTCTGAAAATAAACACGGCGTCGGTGTTACTCAACCTCAAGACCGAGTTTAGTGTAGATAAAGAAAAGGAGAAACACCGCTGTATTCACACAAAGTCTCTTCGTGTTCTCGTCATTTCGAAACTGAAAGCAAGTAATTAGGCAGGGGGGGGGGGGGGGGGGGGGGGGGGGGGGGGGGGGGGGGGGGTGGGGGGGGGGCAACTGTAGTAGCAATGGCTGATTTCTAAACAAACGAATCTTATTGTGCATGAAGCGTTTTGCATTAATATGAATTCTCTTTGAAGGACGAAAGAGCTCGATGTATAGCAAATCAGTCATGGAGTCTGTACATGACCGTACGCTGTGGTTCAGTATCCGACCGTGGGGACACGGGAACATCTTTCAGTGTGAATGGTACTGTTGCCTTTGGAAATGTTGTGCTGGTAAATCGGCCCGTTTTGGTTGCTCTCTTTTCCAGTGAAAGGAAACCTTTCACTGTTATTCAGTTTTACCGCTCCTTTGTGGCCCTTTCGTCCACCTTGATTGTTGAAAGTGAGTACACTTTTTTTTTCTTCTTTTTTTTTTTTTTTTACCTCCCGTTACAAGGCTATGTTTACATCAGCGTCCGTTGTTTGTCAGCATGATTGCGGAAAACACTGCCTGACTGACTGTCACTGCGTTGATTGGTCAATACTGCGTGACTGACTGTCACTGCGTTGATTGGTCAGTACTACGTGACTGACTGTCACTGCGTTGATTGGTCAATACTGCGTGACTGACTGTCACAGCATTGATTGGTCAGTACTATGTGACTGACTGTCACAACATTGATTGGTCAGTACTACGTGACTGACTGTCACAGCATTGATTGGTCAGTACTGCGTGACTGACTGTCACTGCGTTGATTGGGCAATACTGCGTGACTGACTGTCACTGCGTTGATGGGTCAATACCTCGTGACTGACTGTCACTGTACTGATTGGTCAATACCTCGTGACTGATTGTCACTGCGTTGATTGGTCAATACTGCGTGGCCTACTGTCACAGCATTGATTGGTCAATTGAAATGTTGTCAGAGAACATTGGTCAGCATTAATGGTAGGAATCGGAGTGACAATAACTGTGGTCAGCATTAATGGTAGGAATCGGAGTGACAGTAACTGTGGTCAGCATTAATGGTAGGAATCGGAGTGACAGTAACTGTGGTCAGCATTAATGGTAGGAATCGGAGTGACAGTAACTGTGGTCAGCATTAATGGTAGGAATCGAAGTGACAGTAACTGTGGTCAGCATTAATGGTAGGAATCGGAGTGACAATAACTGTGGTCAGCATTAATGGTAGGAATCGGAGTGACAATAACTGTGGTCTGAGAACACTGGTCAGCATTAATGGTAGGAATCGGAATGACACGAACCGTCTGATAGGCATCTAGCAGTTATGGCATTCATAATTGATTTTTGTTGTTGTTTGTTAGTAACTGAATATGAGCATTTGAGAACTTGCTGTTTACAGATTGATAACTGTCCATGCATTTACATATTTCACGGGATATCAACAATTTTTAGTGATATGATCGTTCATATTCGCACCCACCCACCCCCAACCCCTACCCCAACTCGTTATCCAAAAAAAAAAAAAAAAAAAAAGTTAACTCTTTCAATCCGTGCGTACTATTGTTTTCCCAGGCGAAGGTGTACGTTTTCTCTGGTCTCGTTGCCTGATTCGCTGACAGACGTGAACAAACGAACAAAATAAGGCTGGACCTTGGCAGAAGTGCGCTCTGTGCTAAGCGCCCTTCAGGTTTTCTCTTGTCGCGGTGTACATGACATAACTGGCAGGTTCGGTTCTGTGTCCTTTCCCGTGCCGCCCTTTCCATTGTTTCTGACGGAGGAAAAAGGTACAAAAAAAAAAAGAAATAAAGGAGAAGACAAAGACGAGAACAATGGAGAAGGCGGAAAGGGTGTGCCCCCTGCCCCCTCCCACCCACCACACACACACACACACACCTCACATGCCAGCTATTGTTGTTGATGTAATCAGGCGACTGGACGTAGAGAGCGTGAACGTTGTTCCCAGCAGACACGCTAGCTGTTCGTTCTACAGGTCTGTGAGCCCGGGCGCTAGGCTGCC
>JADBJO010014089.1:0-10000 GCA_016801955.1 Conus betulinus | reverse complement strand
ATCATTCACCATTCTCGCAATTCCCCCCCTCCCCTCCCTCCTGCCCCCCCCCCCCCCCCCCCCCCCCCCCCCCCCCCCCCCAGCCCAATATTCACAAATCTCGCCTTTTTCCCCAGTCCAACATTCCTCATTTTCACGTTTACCCCAGTTCAACATCTACTGTTCTCACCTTTTTTCACAGTCCAACATTCCTCATTTTCACGTTTACCCCAGTTCAACATCTACTGTTCTCACCTTTTTTTTTCACAGTCCAACATTCCTCATTTTCACGTTTACCCCAGTTCAACATCTACTGTTCTCACCTTTTTTCACAGTCCAACATTGGTCATTCTCACGTTCAGTTCAGTTCAGTAGTTTTATTTAACGTCTTTTCATCACAAGATGATCTTAGACCTATTCTCACGTTCTCCCCCAGTCCCAATATTCATCATTTTCAAGCCACCAACCTCCCTCCCCCCTTCCCCCCCCCCCCCCCCCCCCCTTTCCCCCTCCTTCCCCCTCCTGCACACATCTCCCGTCCAACATTCACCCATTCGCATGTTTGACCCTACTCCATTATTCATCTTTCTCACCTTTTCCTGCGGTCCCATTTTCATCATTGTTACGTGTTCCCTCAGTCCGGCATTATTCACTCTCACCCCACACCCCACCCCCTCCCCCCACCCCCCCCACCGCCACGCGTGTTCGATACTCATCACTCGTGTTTTTCCCCTATTCAAACATTCATTATTCTCGCATTCCGCCCACACTCAAACATTCATCGTTCTCGCATTTTTCCTAGTCCAACCTTCATCATTTTCAAGTTTTTCCCCTGTCCTGCATTCATTATTCTCACGTTTTCCCCCACTCCAACATTCACCATTCTCATATTGTACCCCAGTTCAACATTTATCATGTTCACGTTTCCCCCCCCAACTCCAACATTCACCATTCTCATATTGTACCCCAGTTCAACATTTATCATGTTCACGTTTTCCCCCCACTCCAACATTCATCATTCTCATATTGTACCCTAGTTCAATTTATCATGTTCACGTTTCCCCCCACTCCAACATTCACCATTCTCATATTGTACCCCAGTTCAACATTTATTATGTTCACGTTTTCCCCACTCCAACATTCATCATTCTCATATTGTACTCCAGTTTCAACATTTATTATGTTCACGTTTTCCCCACTCCAACATTCATCATTCTCATATTGTACCCTAGTTCAACATTTTATCATGTTCACGTTTTCCCCCACTCCAACATTCACCATTCTCATATTGTACTCCAGTTCAACATTTATTATGTTCACGTTTTCCCCCACTCCAACATTCATCATTCTCATATTGTACCCCAGTTCAACATTTATTAGTTTACATGTACCCGCATAATTTCCAAAATAAAAAGCCACGATTTTGAAATTGGGAACAGATTTAATTCATTATCTTGTTCCAACGTACATTGAATTTCATTGGGATCGAATGAACGGTTGTTGATTTACAGACAATTAAACAGAGGATGGGTCGAAATCAAACTTCGCAAAATCTGTTCAGTTCACAAAATCATTTCAATAGTGGGGTGTGGCCACCGCCATTGGCGAGACATTCCACGCAGCGACTCCTCATCGAGTTGACCAGTGTTCTGATGACCCTCTGAGGGATTCTCTGCCATTCCAGTTGCAGCATTTGGAAGAGATCCTGGCGGTCTCTGGGAGGTGGATGGTTCTCCTTCACACGTCTCCCCACTCATCCCACATATGCTCGATGGGATTGAGGTCGGGACTATACGCCGGGAAGATCATCCTGTTGATGCCGGGCCTGCACAATGAAGTTTTCGGCCACCCCGGGCCCTATGTGGCCGAGCATTGTCGTCTTGGAAGACTGCCATGGGTCCTATCCGTTGCATGGTGGTCGGAACACAACGAAAGGCGCCAGGATTTCATCCGATAGCGGATGCCTGTGAGGTTTCCATCAATATGGTAGAGTGGTGTCTTGTGGTGGAGGCTGAAGGCACCCCATACCATAACCATAACAGATCCTCCCCCAAAGGCCCTGGTCTGGTGAACAGCTGCTGCATCAATGTAACGTTTCACCAACACGCCTCCAAACTCTAGTTCGGCCGTCATTGTGTTCAAGACTAAACCGCGACTCATCTGAAAAGAGGACCTGGGACCACTGTGTTGTTGGTTCCATCTCACATGACGATGGCAGAAAGCTCGGCGAGCCAGCCTATGGACTGCTAGCAGTCGTGGTCGAACAGCTGGGCGACGTGATCTGAGGCCGAAGTGGTGAAGACGGTTTCGTATGGCTTGATGGCTGAGGATGGTGTTATTTGCCATACGAAGCTGCCTTTGGATGCTGGTGGAAGTGGTATCCCGCTGCAATAGGGCCTGCCTCTCGATGAAACGATCTTCTCTGGGAGTAGTCTGCCTAGGCCGACCTGACCGTGGCCTCTCTTCAACGCTGTTGGTCGCCCTAAAACGCTGATTCAGTCTAACAATAACTGAATGATGCACACCAAGTCGTCGCGCCACTTCAGCCTTTGCAATGCCATCTTGTATCCACGCAATCGCCCTGGTTTTGTCAAAAGGTGCTAAGTTTTCTTCGTGGTGGCATGGTGAGAAAAGGGCTGACAGTAACCAACCCCGCGCTTAAACAGCCAAAAGAACGGGCATAAAACTCACTTGAGAGACTGCTCTTGCACGGGAAAAAAGAATTTTTCATTTTACACATCTTGTGTCGCCAGCAAGCTTGATGCAAAACAGGTACAGTTAACGCAACTTTGCACTTTTTATCCCGCGCGGTAACGAGGTCACCAAGACCCCCGTGCGCGCACTACCAGTTGACACAGGCTGGATTACACACTGCTGTGTGAGATTCCATCATTGGTTGCCGCATAACAAAAAAAAAACAATGTTTTTTGAAGGATGATGAATCAACCCCCTGTGTGCAAAGGCCTGTGCTTAACTTTATGTGACTAGTATATTATGTTCACGTTTTCCCCTGTCCAACATTCATCATTCTCACATTTTCCACCTCTCCAAAATTTTTCGTTTTCACGTTTCCCTTCCTCCAGCATTCATCATTTTCACGTTAAATCATAGCAACAGAGTTGTTGCTAAAAACTCAAGCTGTATTTTTTTCTGATTTTCGTAATTCTAAAATATCTGAATCACAAGCAATTTGCGCAACATGTGAAAAAAAAAAGAAATTCAGAATGATAATAAACTCCTATTATATTCAAGAATATATAGAAAGCATTGTTGTCGTGAGATCTTTTGACAAAGCACAGGCATTTGTGAGGCATTCTCGGAGAACAGTTTATCGTCGAGTCTCACCTCTGATATCAAAAGTTGAGAGAAAAAGATGAAACTATATCTGTTCCTCAAAGGCCAAATTCACACAAATACATACAAACAATTTTAAGAACGTTTTACGTCTTTCATTTCGCATAAAAATATTCTTGGAATTTTACTTGTTGTTAAAAAAAATGCCAGACGATCGTTTTAAAACGCCTCTCTGGGGAAAAAAAGGCCGTAGGACTGGTACATCACGCGGGTTAAAACAAAAAGGTCGAAGCATATAAGATAATAAGCTGGAAGGGAAGATAATAGACCAGCAATATTTTTGTTAACTACGTGAAGTCCAGTCTATTCAAAATCATGCAAGGCACGAGTAAAGAGCAAGCGGTGATGTGCCAGTGAGCTGCTTAACACTCTCTGCCGGCTTCCAGTGAGGACACGCGCTTGTGTGTGTGTGTGTGTGTGTGTGTGTGTGTTTGTGTGTTTGTGTGTTTTGTGGTGTGTGTGCGCCCGCGCTTTCTTGCTTGTGTGTGTGTGTGTGTGTGTGTGTGTGTGTGTGTGTGTGTGTGTGTGTGTGTGTGCGCGCGTGCTCGTGTTTGTGTGGGAGCGGGAAGGGGACATATGATTCGGCATTTTCGCGCAACCTTGTAAATGATGTGTTTGTGGAGGAGGCACAGGGCAGACAGGACACGGGAACAGAGAGAGGGATGGAGAGGTATCGAGGAAAGAGGGCGGAGACAGCATGTGTGTGTGTGTGTGTGTGTGTGTGTGTGTGTGTGTGTGTGTGTGTGTGTGTGTGTGACTTTTCAAATAAAATGTGTTACTTCTGTTTTGACGAACTGATCTGTTTTTGAATGACTTTACCAAATGTAGCGTTTCCACGTTTTTCTTGTAGTTTTTGGTTGGTTGGTTGGTTGATTGGTTGGTTGGGTTTTGTTGTTGTTGTTGTTGTTGTTGTTGTTGTTGTTCGTTCACAATGTTTGAAATACGGCTTATCTTGGTCGCGGTATTCTCTGTCTGTCTGTCTGTCTGTCTGTCTGTCTGTCTCTCTCTCTCTCTCTCTCTCTCTCTCTCTCTCTCTCTCTCTCTCTCTCTCTCTCTCTCTCTCTACTTATACATTTTCGTCTTGTATTTACTGTTCTTCTTCATTAATGCTTTGATTTTTTTATGGCCTCGGCTGTGAGTGTCGTATAGCTTGCTGTTACAATTTTCTATTGTGTTATAAAAATACGTTGTCACATTTATCATTAAAAGTGTACAATAACAAATAACTTGCAAAACTGCCATAAAATGTGAAAATCAGCAGTATAAGCGAAGTTTTATATAGCAGTTTTTTTTTTTCATCTGGAGAATCTGAGTGTTAAGAGTCGGTAAAGCCTAGTTATCTTTTTCACAACATTCATACATTTCAGTGTCATTATTACCTATATTGTGTGTGCTACTCCTATTTTTATGTCCTACTTAAGGTACCATCAAAAGACATGCATATGGTCTAAGTTTTTCAGACGATATTTCCATGTAGACTGTTGCAAATTTAAGAAGATGAGGATGAATAAATCATGCACAAAATATTGATCAACTGGATATAGATACATTTAGACATGTGCATGGAATGAAGGGGCTTTCATATTTGGGAGAGAAAACACTAATCATGATTTTTAACGGAGAGAATTCGACACCACTGCTGAAAAAAAAAAAAAAAAAAAAAAAAAAAAAAAAAAAAACAACATTAAATGACAAAACTTTACAACATTCACAAGGCGAAGGTTTTGGATAGCCACTAGATTAGTTATTACACTGGCAATTTCATGCCGAGAATTTGATGGTGTCAGCGAGGAAAAGGTCATTTTTTTTTTTTTACAGTAGTTGATGCTTAACTACGGCACTAAGATACAAATAACAATAATCCACCATTACCACAGTCACCAGCCTCGTCCGATCAAAATTGATACATGAATAAGTTCATTTATCAACCCTGCACAGTTTGTTATATAAAACACAATCTACAGACAGTAGAGCCATTGAATTAGCTCTTGGCAATCCGGTGCGTGCAAACATATTGAATTCATACAATGAAGCTGGCTTACTCTTTCAGAATAAAGTAAGTTGTCAAAAACTAATCTTTTTTATTCAAAGTCGTTTTGTCTTGAATTCAGAAACAAGCAAAGAATTCTTAGGCCCTGGCAACAAGTACCTGAAAATGAGCTAGACACACGCTGTCTCTCCCCAGCTATTTACAAATTATACAAATGAACTATGCAAAAATGCGATTTTTTTCTTTCAGCTGTTTCATCAGTGCCTGCCATGCCTGAGTGAGAGAACGGACAGTTCAAATTTGATAATGATTATACAGCATTGACGACAGGTGAAAACATTAACATTTTATCATCTGAGAAAGATAACGTAAATATTTCATTTTCAGAGACTCAAGAACATATTAAAGTTATATATTCAAATTATTGGTGGGAAAAGGAAAGAAAGAAAAAATGTTAACAGATGGCTCAAATCAAGAATCACGCAGACCTGCTTTTTTTTTAAGTTTAAAAATATGAGAATGATTTTGTCTTGGTATCACTAACGTCCAGCTTCTTTTCTCTAGATCCATGTGAAGTCACTGGGGCATCGCACTGAAGAACTGCTTACCGGATTCCTCCAGTTCTGTAGGTTGTGCTTTGAAGCTTTAGGTTCTGAAGACGGTTTCACTGTCTATTCTGCAATATTTTCAGTCCTTTCGTTTATCTGTCTTCTATTTGGTCTCGCTCCTTCAACACTTTGCTGGATGATTGTTTTAGTGGGGCTGTTGGATCTTCATGACAATCCCAGCTTAGTTTCTTGGCTCTACTGGTGTCAGCAAATCTGTGTCCTAATGTGCTGTTCGATGATCTGACGCACTTGTTCAATGGTGATATAATCAGTATATCTGATGTGTAGTACCTGGCAATGACATATTTTTATGATCGGGTTCTTCCTCCCAGGTCCATGTCGCGTCTGTATATAGGAAAATGAAACACATCCGTGCATGCAGGAGCTAGATTTTTTTATTTGGGTGAGATGTCATTGTCTTTCCATACAGGGTTTAGTCTGCACAGTACTGACGTATTTGCTGCTCTTCAGCGGATGGCGGATTTCAGTTCCCCCATCGCTGAAAATAAATCCCAGATATATGCGCTGCTTAACTGTTCTTAGTGGAAAGAAATCCCAGATATATGAACTGTTTAACAGTTCCTGGCTTCCATCCATATTATCTGTACTGGAGGTGGTGTGTTATAGCTGGCCATGACCTTGGTCTTCTCGGTGTCGACATCCATACTGTCTCGTAGGTGTTTCATCAAGTGTTCTAAAAAGCTTAGTGAGTTCATGCTGAGTGCCCGCCAAGCCACCGAAGTTACCTGCATAGTGAACGTTCGTGCTAGAAATTCTTGCAGTGCTGATTGCATTGACATGCTTTTGAAGTGGATCATTCATGATGCATTCCAGGACCCTGTTGCGAAGTACTGGAGAAGAAAGGAGTCCTGACGAGTCCTACCTGTTAGCATACTTGGATCTCTTTTGCGTTGTTTTTGTTGTAGAGTTCAAAGCAAAGATGCTCTATCTCTTCTTATGATGTTTGCTTTCAGTATGAGACAATCAACTTTTCGTCCTGAGTAGTGCGGACTTTCATTTGCGTCGGTCAATTTTTCACAGATTTAAAGGCTTTGTTAGTGTCGTTGGTTATCCAGGTATTTCTCAAAGTTGCCACAATCTTGTTTTCATCGCGTCTAACATTCACCATGAGCATGCTTTTCTCTACTCATTCCGTCCCTCATTCATTTTCATCACATTTCCACTCCTCATTCCCCTTCCTCATTCATCATACTTGCGTTTGTCCTTTTCTGTCCCATCACAATCACCTCCTTCTCCTAATTTCATTCCGTCCGTTATTTGTCATGCTTAAAGTTCTGTCGTTTAATCAGTCATCATTGTCGAGGTCTCGCCATCAGTCATCAGTCTCGCAATCTTTTCTTCTTGTCCCAGGCCCATCATTCATTAATCGTTCTGGCGTTCTCTTCAATTTCTACAATTTAATGAAACACTTTATGGGATCAATTAACAACATTTATTCAATCAAGAAAAGAAAACTTATTCTTCAATCAATTTGATAATTAGCTCCGAGCCCCACCTTGGTTCTTCCCACCAGCTCCGAAAGTATATAGTAAGTCCTACCACTTATCCCCAAAAAAAATCAAAATACGAAAAGAAATGGATGAACGCCCACACACCACACACAAATCAACAAATATCATAGCAAGACATAGAGAATATTTGCCTCACCTTAGGTTTCGGAGGGGGAGGGGGGTGGGTCTCTCACCCACACACACACACACACACACACACACACACACACACACACACACACACTCGAACTCGGCTAAGCTCACACAGTTCTCAATGTCTGTGGGGGCGCCGTCCCACTTCTTGCCGCTTACTGTCGTCGCGTTGTCCTTGCTGGCACGGACTTTACACCCTCACACCTGAGGATGAAGGCGAGGGGTTGACCTCCAAGTTTCTGCTGGCCTACCCCTGCCCACTTGTTGGTCCCTGGAGTCTCAGCCGGGTGCCGGTTTCCCGTCGGGGCCGCACTTCGCCCCCCACTCAGCCTCTCAGGTTGTCGTCGGCGCCGGACGTCCGCCAGGGATGTCCCCCTCTTCGGCTCCCTCGCTGGAGCCTCGGCAGTACACTGGGCCTATTAGACTTTGCCCAAGTCTCTGGTCACTCCGCCGCCACTGGACGTCCTGTGGGGGTCTCCTATGTACTGCCGACACACCGACACTTCACCGTGGGTCACACCTGACTGGGAGTGTGTCACGCACAGGAATCTCAGGGCACTGCCGCCGACTCCTCTCTCACACCTGACACCCAAAGTTCCCTCACCGGAGATTCACGGAAGTCACACGGACGACGGGAATCTAGGAACGCTTGGTGACAGTCTCCAAAATCCTACTGGTTGCATGTCCCAGACAAACACTGCAAGTAGGGCAGACCCAAACCTTCACGAGATTTGGGGGTTGGCCTTTCCCCCCGTCGGATCTCGTCACAGTCACAGACACCTCTGTTCCCTGTGTCTCAGAGAGCTGCTGCGATTCTGCACTATGGGTCTCGCTCTCGTGGTCTCCTCGTGAGTCCACAGAGTTCACACTTCTCCTGAGTCTCAGGCCTCTCCTCCTTGGTGTTGTACCTTGCTTGAGAGCGGTGAACGAGAGCGCAGTTGTCTTCTCTTCTCGCTAACTTAAAACATGTCATATATCACACACACTCGGGGGACACACCCCCCCCTCAGCTTCATACATAGTAGCTCCATTGGCCAGCACATCTCTGTCCAATACCCTGTCTCAACCAACCAACACCCAGCCAGCCCCCCCCCCCCCCCCCCCCCCCCTCATACACAGGCACACATATTTCGTATGTAGCTCTAAGTGAAGCCACCAGGCTAATCACCCCGTCAGATTTTAAGGAGGCACTGGCATCCGACCACATGGAGTTAACTGGGGAGGATAAACGGGAGAAGTTCTACCCCCTAGTCTTAATTAGGGACAGTCAATGACCGTTCCAGACCCCTACTCCAACCCCCCCCCCCCCCCCCCCCCCCCCCCCCACCCGGGATCCCCACTGCGTGTTGACCACGGCACCAAGACCCATGGGGTGAGAAAGGCGGAAATACGGGACAGGGGAGATAACTCTAACCCACGGACCAGGGAGGGTCAAAGAGCGTCTAGGATTGCCTGCCCCTTTGACAGTCGGGCTGACACGATCTCTCCACCCGAAAACGTTTTGGTCAACTCTTAGAACGATTAACAGAAAGTCACTAGTATATAATGAAATTTCAATAAAACAATGGCATGATCATTTCAACGGTGTTTTTAATTCTCATGATATATTTACGAGGAGGATAGTCATACTGACCCGAATAATGAAAATATGCAAGAACCCCTGTTTAATGACCCAATCACAAAAAGCGAAATAGAAGAAAGCATTAAAAGATTAAAAAGCGGTAAAAGTGCTGGCCCAGACGGAATTGTAAATGAAATGCTAAAAAATGCAAATAATTTGGTTATTGAGTTTCTGGTGCGTCTCTTTACCAGTATTTTGAATTCAAGACTTACTGTATGGGCGGAAAGAGAAGAACAAATTATTGAAGAGCAGGCGGGTTTTAGAAGTGGATATAGCACCATTGACCATATTTTCACCTTGTATTGTTTAGTTCAAAAATCTCTCCAGGAATTCGAAATTATACGTGGCTTTTGTTGACTTCCGAAAGGCCTTTGACTCGGTTAACAGAAACCTATTATGGGAGTGCCTGAGGAAATCTGGTGTGGATGGAAAATTGTATAATGCGCTGAGAGGAATCTATAATACCGTTCTAGTCCTGTGTACGTGATAAATGCTTATTATCACAATATTTCAATTGTCCAAGAGGTGTCAAGCAAGGCTGTGTGCAAGCCCCCTACTATTTTCATTTTTTCATCAATGAACTTGCTGTGGAGTTATCAAAACGTGGAAGACATGGCATTCAACTAATCTCTGGAGGAATTGAAATGTTTCTGATGTTATTTGCCGATGATGTGATATTGCTGTCAGACACTGTTATAGGGTTGCAAAATCAAATCAATGTACTTAAATCTGAAGCTGATAGAATGCAATTGGTTGTAAATCTAGACAAAACTAATATTATAGT
>JADBJO010014088.1:45000-49324 GCA_016801955.1 Conus betulinus | reverse complement strand
AAGACCTTCTGCCGTCATGCCAGCTATAGCAGCAAATAAACAACAGCATGAAAAGACAAACGTGGAAAATATTTGAAAACTTACCAAGTCTCCAGATAAAGAACTGACTTCTCTGGGTTTGCTACTCTTAGACAAAAACACTGCTTTTTATCAATTATGGTCAGCCTTATCAGTTTATGGTTTATGCTGTTTTTTCATCAGTCATGGTCAGTCTTTATCTTCGGCCTGCCAGAGTAATTTTGTATGTATGGTCCGTCATTATTGTCAAAACAGCGACTTCGGATATCGACGTGACGAGAAGAAGAAGCGTTTTATGGTGTGAATAGAGGGGGGACTTTCATGACCGACTGGAATCCAGAAAAACTGCGCGCATCAGTATGCAGTTGAGTGCACATAATCTATGGTACCCTCTTTGGGTCAGAATCGAATTTTCTCAACGTGAATGCGCTCCAGATTTGAATGATGATTTACTATTCAAATGAATCAAACAGGTAGCAAAACCTGAGCCGGCCTGTCTGGAGCAGGGCTCTGCGCACTCAAGAGGCCAATCAGAACTCGTTCAGCAAATGCTGTGTGCGTCCTACAACACTGAATATATAGCCAGAGAGAGAGAGAGAGAGAGAGAGAGAGAGAGAGAGATTGTCAATGCGAAATACCCAGTGTAGGGACCCATATGACACTACCTGGGTCTTCAGTTGTTGGATGACTTTCCTAAGACCCGGAAGCCAATCCTTTCTTCCCGTCCTCTACTCCTCCTCTCCCTTTCTTTTATATGTGTGTATGGAGGGGGGAGTGGCAGAGCCATTGGCAGTCATCAGGTAACTTTCATAGAACTCAGGCGTGTCTCTCTCTCTCTCTCTCTCTCTCTCTCTCTGTGGAAGTTCAAGAACTTGTGTTACAGCAAGACGTGTTGTTGTTGTGCTCCCCCTTTTATGTTTCACAACGGCTGAATGTCACAACGTACAATCCAAACATGCTATATATATAACCAAAATGTTAAGCGCTCATATCTGTAGGGAACACTTGTTACAAAAAAGAGCCCACTGGACTAATCATCAAGAATTAACAAAAGAAACAAGACCTGGTAAGTTCTGGAAATACACGTGCCATCAAGTCGCAGGCAGTCAGGATTTTCCTTTTTGAAATATGCGCAGTAGAAAAGAAGATGCTGGGTTGTGAAACTTTCAACTGCTCCGCAGATGCAATTTAAATTTTTGCGAAATTTTGTACGGAAAGCGTTTAGCTTAAGCCTGTAAAACGGGATTCAAGTTTTCGGTTATTTTTTTCAAGAACGTTTACGTTGGCCGATGATAGATAATCTTTCCAATTTTAGCCGCATTGCTAGAAGAAAAAGTAGCTGACTGGGATTTGTCACAGCAGAGCAATTTGGAGTGAGGTAGATGTATTTTAGTAAGAAACAAGTTTTTGTAGGCTTCATAAACCTTTTCAATACACGTCTTTTTTAAGAGACCCATATCCTTCGTATAAACACAGAGGAATGTTGATTTCTATGGATTCATCGGACTTTCGTGCTCCTTTTCTGGCAGCCCGGTCAGCCCATTCATTACCAGAAATCCCACAGTGAGACGGAATCCAGCAAAAATCAACTGTTGTACCTCTTGATATAAGAATACTGACAAGATGTTTTATTTCTAAAATCACCTCACCTCGATTTTTTTACAGCAATAGATTCAAGGCCTTGTAGGACAGACTTTGAATCCACACAGAAAAGTGCTTTGTAGATAGTAAGTGGAGTATCAACAAGAAAGTTAAGCGCCATTAGAATTGCCACCAGCTCAGCCGTGAAGATAGAATACCCCTTTCCGAGATGAAAAGATTTTTTTCACTTTTAAGGGTAGGAATAACAAAACCACTTCCAGCTTTTTCATTTAAAAGTGATCCATCGGTGAAAACTTTAAGGTGATGTGAATAATTACTATCGATGTGTGCGTGGTGTGTGTGTGTGTGTGTGTGTGTGTGTGTGTGTGTGTGTGTGTGTGTGTGTGTGTGTGTGTGTGTGTGTGTGTGTGTGTGTGTGTGTGTGTGTTTCTTTAAGTGTCCACTGCTTCAAGATGAAAGCAGAACTATATCCCTTCAGAGAATTTTAACAGACTATCGCATTTCAGCTCGGAACTAGCCTATGTCAGCAAAGAATGAAAAATTCGTCGGCAGCCATGGATTGTTGTTGTTGTTGTTGTTGTTGTTGCTGCTGCTGTTTTATTGGAAAGCATGAAAAGCTGACTCCACTGTCCCATACTGCAGTACAATTTATCAATGAAGATTTTTGTTGTTGTTGTTGTTGTTGCCTTTTTTGTCTCGTTGTTGTAGTCTGTAGACGCTGGAGTAAGCATACCTCAAGACGAACAGTTAGAAGACTCGAGAAGCATGCCAGTCAAACCAGCAATTGAAGGGATTCGTCAGACGTTCTTTATCCACGAGTTTTACCATGCCACTTTAAATATTTTTTGTACTGATGCGTCGTGTCTCACTCTTTCTCACCATGCATGGGGATGGAAGACAAGACAGCAGGAGACAGGGAGGCGAGAGACGTGTGAACCTGGGCGAAGCCTGGGTCAGTTGCTAGAGAGAGAGAGAGAGAGAGAGAGAGAGAGAGAGAATGTGTGTGCGCGCGCGCGCATGCGCGTGCGCGCACTTGCTTGTGTGTATGTGTATTTGTGTGTGTGTGTGTGTGCGTAAGTGCATGTGTGTGTAAGAGAGAGAGAGAGAGAGAGAGAGAGAGAGAGAGAGAGAGAGAGAGAGAGAATGTGTGCATGTGTGTGCGTGCGTAAGTGCACGTCTGTTTTAGAGAGAGAGATAGAGGAGAGGAGAGGAGAGAAAGAGGAGAGGAGAGGAGAGAGAGAGAGAGAGAGAGAGAGAGAGAGAGAGAGAGAGAGAGAGAGAGATTATATACACACATACAAAAATTCGTACTATAAACAAATGGTGGTGCATTTTATTTTCTGCTTAGATATTCAGACAAGAGGACCCGGGGTCCAATGGCTGGTGCGTTTGCCTCCTGGGCTGACAGTCGTAAGTCCGAGTCACTCGTGGTGTCGGATCTTTTTTTTCGGCTTGAAAATCCTCTCTGTTCATGCAGCAGTGAGTAGGTAGCCTACCCGACTGATTTCATGGAAGATTCAGCAAAGACGACATAAGCAGAGGAATGGGCGCCGCGTTCCATCATGCCGAGCTCTAAACACAGTGAACCTCTGACAACACACTGACCTCACAGCCAACAGGCTATGGACAACTTTAACCTTTATTCTTTTTAACGGCTGTTTGTTTGCCTTTACACACACGCACGCACAACTCTTGCGCAATGCCATTTTCAAATCATATCTCACATCGTGTCTACCTCGGTTTAGCATCTCCAGCTGTCTTTTGAAAATGTCGATACCTTTCACACTGTCGGTGGACCATACTTTACATCTGACCTTGACGAACTCTGGTACCTCTTTGGAATGGCGAGGGCGGTAATCTGGAAAAGTCGTGACGGCCTTGCTGGACACGGCAGACAACAGAAGCGCCAATCAGCAGCCGAATTGCCAACAGAAAAACGGGTTAGTGGTCCATGGAACTTCCCCTTTCTTCCAACCCTCCTCCCCCACTCCCCCCAACCCGGCTAACAAGAAGCCATCTGCACGCACATACAAACAGAGGGTGAAGTGGGGACGATGGGAGTGAGGGCGAGAGAGAGATGGTGGGGTGGCGGCGACCTAGTTGACTGCAAGCAAACAACAGAAGACGGACAAAGTGAGGACCTAACTCTTCTTCTCATCTTTTTCATGTTATTGTCCCTTCTTCTTCTCCTTGATTTCTTCTTCCTCCCATTCTCCTCATTTCTTCTTCCTCTACTTTTTTTTTTCTTCATCTCTTCTTCCTTTCTCCTAAAATAAGGCTGGTGAGGGGTACAGACAGCTGTCTTGCAAGGTCAAGCAGAAGAACTATTGAAGACATGATGTCCTAATAAGCTATGGCGATTTTTGTTTGTCTCTTCTCTTTGTTTTCCCTCCAGAGCGTGCTTTTGAGCACTTTGAAAATTTTTCTTCTTTCAATTTTTTTGTCAGAATGTAGCTACAAGGTACATGGACCGGATGTAAAGAGAAAAAAACCTGACTGTACCCCTTAAATCCATATCCCTATCCCCCCTCTTCCCCCCCCCCCCCCCCCCCCCCCCCCCCCCCCCCCCCCCCCCACACACACTCACTCGGTTTTCTCTCTTCTCCTTTCCTGTAGACAGGCCATATTTGCTTGATCAGTTGATCACTGATAGGGCGATGATGGTTGAGGGTCAATTATTCCCAGGGGAAATCAGGCATCTTTG
>JADBJO010014088.1:37500-40000 GCA_016801955.1 Conus betulinus | reverse complement strand
ATGTGTGTGTGCATGTGTGTGTGTGTGTGTGCACACACGCGCGCATATGTGTGTGTGTGTGTGTGTGTGTGTGTGTGTGTGTGTGTGTGTGTGTGTGTGTGTGTGTGCGTGCGTGTGTGTGTGTGTGTGTAGGTGATGTGATTACAAATCTGAAGCTGTCTAGATTTTTCACACAGAGAGAGAGGGAGGGAGAGTGTGAGAGTGTGTATGTGTGTGTGTGTGTGTGTGTGTGTGTGTGTGTGTGTGTGTGTGTGTGTGTGTACATTTATGTGTGTGTGTGTGTGTGTGTGTATGTGTGCATATGTGTGTGTGTGTGTGTGTGTGTGTGACTATGAGTGTGTTCAGTTCAGTGATTGTCTTTAACCTCTCTTCATCACAAATGATATAAGATGATACACAGTTATTTTTTCTTAATTTCTGTACATTCATAATCAAACTTCCATTGAAGTGCTCCCATGGAGGTCTCTGGGGCACAGCTGGGTTGTCAGAAATCAATATCGTATGAAAACTACACCTTGAAAAAAAAGGTCAGATATATAGTTTCTTATGGCTTAAATGTATGAAATGTGTTTGGCTCTTCTTGGACAATCCTTAATTGAATCCATTAAGACTTCACTGTTAACTGGATTCCGGACCGAAAGGCTTCAAAACCACATAACTGGCCACTTCTAAACTCCTTTGTCCACAAAAAGGTAAAACGATATAACTGCTTTGCTACCAGTGCTTTGTAACTTTTTCAAAAGACAACTTGGAGCAGTAGAGTACACACTTCTTTGTCCATACCTTCGCTTTGATCCGACTAAAGAGAGCGAGAGGTGTTAAAAGAATTTTGGTATTCTGACCCGAGGGTTGACAGCAGTTTTAAGAAAATATAGTTCAGTTTCATTTATGGCACCTGCCACCACTTGAACAACAAAACATGTGAAAAAATTTGTGCAATGCTGATGCAGCAGTCACACAGTTACCTGCCCCTCAAATCACCACGAAAAATATGCTCAGAAATTCCTGGTACTTCTTCTTCTTCTTCTGCGTACGCAGGCCCATACTCCTGCAGGCACCCCCTGTATAGGGAGTGGAGTTTTGTGTGTGTATGACTGTTTTTTTTATCCCGCCACTGAAATTCCAGGTATGAAACAAATGACATATAGATGCAGAAAACTCTGAGCGAACAAATCCAGCCAGCTATAACGATGATGAGACTAGTAAACTGAACATTCAAAAATAGCTATCTTTACCTTCCTCCCAGACATACAACATACAAACCATTACACAAATACACACTGCTACATGAAAAAACACGTTAAAATAACACACGCCCCACAGCACACAGACAACGATGTCCATTATGACACACACACACACCACAACACAAAACTACAACATGCTGGCAACAATACTACACACAAACAGCCATATACACAAGGAACACGCTTTGACTCACCCCCGGAGTAGTACCCTATGGCATAGGCCACACGAGACAGGAGGTAGAGTGTTCCGGCACCAGCCGCCAGTTTCTGCACGTCACAAGGTCCAGAACATGTACCACCTCTTCAGATGAAGTCTTTTGTTTATTCTTCAGAGTGTGCCCATACCTCAATAGGTGGTCTTTTGTTTATATCATATTCCAGAGACTCCCCCCCTCCTACTTGAGAAATAATGTCCAGAAACGCAGCATGTATAATTCTAGGCCAGCACCCCAAAATTCAAACTGTATTCTTCTGTTTCTGGAGACAGAAAAAAATAAACAGCTACAATGCCCAAACAGAAGATGTGTTTTGTTGTACACTTCAGTGTCTCAGAAAGCTTAAATTTTGTTTGTTTCTTTGATTGTTGTTGGTTTGTGTGTGTGTGTGTGTGTGTGTGGTTTTTTGTTTTGTCTTGTTTGTTTTTGGTTTACATCAAATGCAGCTGACCACAAACTCAAAGATATTTGTCTGTATATCACATGCAACTGGAGAAAACTCTACAAGTTTTCCTTTTAAATAACATACACATTTCAGAACCTAAAAATCAACTCCTTTGTATACCCCACAGTTACTGTCAAGATGCAAAAAATGCATCTTTTACCTAACTGATACACAAAAATACATCTTTTACATAACTGACACAGTACAGAAAAATCAAGACCGTTTTCTTTACCTCACTGATAGAGTCATCAGATATAATCCTGTTTCTTTGATTTCATGTGAGAAATCATTAGTTGCATGCAAATAGGCAACAGCATCAAGACTATAAGTAAAAAGAGAGAAAAAAAATGATGTGAAAAGTCATTCTGAAGTAAATGTTTTACAAATGTACAATTACAGATTCCATAAGAAAACACACACACTTATATACACACACACAAAAACAAAACGTGTACACATACACACACACACACACACACACACACACATTCAAACCACATACACATACACACACACACACACGCACACACACACATACACCCCCCCCCCCCCACACACACACACACACACACACACTCACAGGGTACTGCAGT
>JADBJO010014088.1:0-32500 GCA_016801955.1 Conus betulinus | reverse complement strand
ATCTAATCGGAACATTAAATAACACGTAGTCGCACACACTCGCATGAGCATTTCCCTTCAAAACAATCCTGATGCAAATATTTACGATCATGCAAATGAAAATCCTATTTGTTTTCTAAAATCCTTTATCAAACACGAACACCTGCGTTGCTCACCTTTCGCACGAGAACAGAGGTCAGATGCGATGGACTTTGTATCCAAGGGAAAGCGCTCAATTCCGCTTCCTTCCTTCTAGTGAACTCCCTTGCGCGAAATCGAAAGCGAAACAACGATGTTTTTCAGTTTGGTGTGAAGGAGAGCGGATAAAGCCGAGCGTGGCGCTCAACATTTATGGATTAGAGAAGCAACCAGTACATTTGCTGCTATATAATCAGTGATACGTCACATGAAATGTTCGTTTTCAAAAGCATGATGTTAAATGTTTGAGCCACGGCCGTGTTTGTAGGAAAAGTCCAGCTACTAAATAAAATAAAAAAATTTTAAAAAAAAAAAGGGGTGGGGGGGGGGGGGGGGGGGGGGGGGGGGGGGTGGAAGCCACGAGCCCACAACGTCATGGATCAGAAATCAAGTTTCAGTTTCTTCTGTCAAAGATGTGCCGGTGTATGCGGACTGATCGATATACATGACATGGGGTTGGACGGACTGGAGGGGGGCATGGGGGAGGGTGGGGGGAGGGTCGAGTCTGGGAGCGCCCACCGACACAAACTCCATCCCAGCCTCCATCTCCTGAACCAGTTCTGCTATTTACACTCTAACACAGATATTTCTTTTTAAAAAAAATGATAATGATTGAGTTTGTCAAAGCATCATTAAGTCCAAAGGTTACAGTATATATACAATTGCAACATGTTGTGTAAATGATCAATTTTTCCTTTTTTTCTTTTTTTTTTACACATCTTGAGAGAATAATTTTCCAGATATTTAAGTTGAAATGAAACATCCATTTTGTTCCTGTAAAAAAATGAAAATTCTGTTTGAGATTTTTGAAAGCATGGAAAGTCCAAAAGCATATTTCATGAAATGGCTATCTTACAATGAAACTATTTAGCAAAAAAAAACATGTGAATATGTTTGGCTCCGTGCAAAACGGATTGAAAGAGATTAAAGTGCAGCTGAAACATCCCTTGCGCTCATGCACGTCAGCCAAACTCGCTATGAATGAAAGGGTGCCCCTGGCTGTAAACTCAGAAGGGATCCAAAAAATTATCGCATCGCACACAACCCATCATTTTCTTCGTACTTGCCATCACCATGTCCAACACATTATGAGGTATACATATGACTTTATTTTCCTGCATATTATTATAAAAACAAGTCTTTGGCATCAACAGTGTACAATGCAGATTCCTGATTAGACTTGTCACGGTAAATACTGGTTGAACAGATTTATGTATATGATATGATCACGAATCACCCAACATGCATGGCCAATGATATGGTTCACAAAATCATCAAACAGACAATCTCACTGTATTATACAGACCTGTGTCATTTGGATAATCAATGGCATGGCATTTCTCTCCTTTTGTTTTACTGTCCGTGCATTTTCAATAGATAAAAAAAAGAACCAATGAACATCGAGTCATACAAACTGTTGCAATGTCAAAAGTATGCACAATTGTACAGATTGTCTCATTTCCCTCCTTTCAACAAGACAAATTTTTTTCAATAACTATTTTCGTTTATATCCGTTTCTGAATCATCATTAAAAAAAAGAAAAGATTACATATCCATCACTTACAACGAACAAGAAAAATTGTTAAGAAACACAACCAGTTGTAAGTTTTGTCTTCCAAAGCTCTATAACAGTTGAGGAAGATTGTGTATCACGTTAGATGCTAATAGCTGTGTACCTGTCTGCCTTTCTCTGGTGCTCTGTTATGCATAGCATGATTACATTGGGCAGACAAGGGGACGGAGAGTGCACTTCTTGGAGTTCCCGACCTGGTGTATTTCAATACTATTCTGCAAATGCTTCAGGACATTAGAAATCCTATTGTTGAAATATTGGAGTTTTCATACAGCATTGTATGAAATGCCAACCTTTTTAGAAATGGGACTGGCCAAACTCTAAATATGCCTGTCTGTTCTGATCACAACTCCCTGATGTTAAAAAACTGACCTGCATTTATCGACTGCTGCTGTTCCACAACAACTTCAACAAGATTATTTTGTGAAATTTTATGTATAAGACACATCACACTGAATTTTTATTTAAAATAAAAAAAAAAAGAAAGAGAGAATTACAGAATATGATGTGCTTGTGGTTTGCAGGTAGTCAAAACGCTGATGAAAGCAATGTGATTGAAAACTGACCTAAAATGAAACGAACAAAGTACTTATGCCACATGTTACGGAAAGGATCATTTTTGTTGCATATTATTCAAAATGTTGCGATTCTGCTAAATATCCACCTATGTTGCAAGAGGAAGCAATTCTGCTTTTTTTTTCCCCCTTTTAAATGTAAAAAAAACCACCAAAAAACGTGCACACAGAGAAAGAGAGCTAATCAACAAAATAACAAACACACACACACACACACACACACACACACACACACACACCAGACTTAATAATACACTTAACCACACTAAATGAATACATGACAAACTGAACCAAAAAGAAAGAAGAACAAGAACAAGGAAGAAAGAAAGAAAGAAAAAAGAAACAGTAAGTAGTGCATGATAAAAAAATCTTTTTTTTTTAAGATACAGATAACAGAAATAAAATTATGACACTCCCCCCCCCAAAAAAAAAAAACAAAAAAAAAAAAACACACACACACACATGACAATTTTCACACACACACACATACACACACACACACACACACACACACACACACACACACACACACACACACACACACAGAGTGTATATTATGCCTTTGTACAAATGGATGGATACACATCAGGCAAATGTATATGGAATATTTCCGACTGGAGATAAATGCTTTGCTGGTTAACAACATTGATACATAAAAGCAGAGGCACACAAATGATATGTTTGACTGGTATAGTTAAAATGTACAGATCAACATCAGCTAGTTCTTTGACACATAAAAATACATACATCCACTTCTAACGTCCAAGGGCAGTTCATAAGCAATCTGCTCACAGATATAACTTTTCCACAGACACATATGCATTTCAAAAGCAGTCTACACACAGATACAACTTTTTCACAGGCCGCATAAACATTTTGAAATTTCTATGACACTAAAAAGCATGGAATGCTTGAAAAATAAAAAGAACACACATTAAGTGCAGAATGCTTAAGACATGGAATATCTATAAATAACATATGTCACTCCTGATGGCCTTCTTCACTTGTCCCACACATAATTAGTTTCTTGTCATTACAACTTTTGTATGGCTGCTGCTGACAGTCCAACGTTTCTCTTCATTTGCTGCTTTCACACCCGCTTATCCACACTTTCACGTGGCGGTTTTGAGAAGACAGTCTGCAGTTTCAGGATGTGGGTCCCACTCTTATGTACAGGCACTCAACGCTGCCAACCTCTTCCTCACTTCAGGGTACGACATCGGAAATTTATCAGGATAAATGCACCTCTATACAATTCTTAGCTGCATGAAACATGGCGACGGTCATCATCAAGCCTGCTCAGCAAATTCTGAAATCTAGCAGCCCACCTGGCATGCCTTGCGCTTAGCTTTCAAGTGCTAGACGCATGGGTAGCGCTGGAATAAACCAGTGAAAACTTCCGCTCGTGTCATTTTCTAGGAGTTGGTGGACCTTTTGGTGGGAAACGGGTGTTCTAGGGGACAGTGCCGTCAGCCAGCCATAGCACAGAACAAGGAGAAGTCAGAAAAATCAAGAGCCAACATCAGCATTTCACGTCTCCTCATTGGTTACTGGTTATAATGATGCAGGTGACTGATAGGTAGTCAGGCATGTTTCATAATCTACAGTGATTTAATGATATCCCAAATCATGCATGTTGCCAGTAATATTTGCTTCACCTTGGTGGAGTTTGCTGGAGTTTCCCTACCGGAAAATTAGAAATTGTTCATCTTCACAAAAATTAAATGAGGCAAACATTGCACAACAAACATGTAAAGGGTGACACCTGCATCTGCCTACTGCCGTAAATGGAGTATTTCAGAAAGGAAGCACCACATGCTGCTCACATCATAAATCAACAGTGCTGGTCCCATTTCCAAACATACACTGTAACCAACAGAGTGTTTCAAAAAGGTAAGCTTGCACCATACACAACTTACATCACAATTCAAGCTCTATCACACTTTTTTGTTCTTAGTCCATCTGAAGTGTCTGCCATTTCTGTTTTTCTCCTTGATTTCTTTTTTGTTTTCCCTGGCAATACTGCAAACGAAATGTTTTTCAACATGACTCATTTAATACAAAGAAACCTTTCTCCCCACCAGTCTCGAAGTAACAGAATGATATATCACACTGTCATGGATGAAACTTCTCGAGTGAAAAGACAGAAAACCAGGACATGATCCTGGACCCACCTGGTCCTTGACCCGTGTGTGTGTGTGTGTGTGTGTGTGTGTGTGTGTGATTTCACTTTCCTGTACCACCTTTAATACCAAGAGCTGGTGTCCAATGTTTTGGGGTGGCTGCGCCACTTAGTCTGTGTTGTGCCTGTGACAGACTCAGCTGAACTAATCCTTCCCACCCCCCTCCATATTCCCTTCCCCTCCTCCCAAACGACATCAACGTTAGACTTGGTTTCAACTATTTACATAGTCTGCATTCAAAACTAAAAAAAAATTTTTTCAAAAATCCAAGACGAAAGCTGTACGAATCACTGAAGCTGATGTTGTCAGTACTTTTGAAGTGCTGCATGACTTTGCACACAAATAGTTCTGTCAGATGAAAAACATCAGCTGGATACAAACTTCAACAGCATTTCTTCTTAGCTTGTTTTCCTTTTTTTTTTCTTTGCGCTTCTAAACATCTAAGTTTGATTGATTGTTTTTTTTTTCTTTCTCATTTTTTTTTTTGACTTACAGAAGTTCCACGAAGAGCGTAACTGACTTTTCTGATTCTGTCTGTAGACAGCAGAGTTTGTTCCATGCAAATTCACATTTAATGTTTTGACCAGATATGAAGGCGAACACAAAACCCATTTGGTTTTTTTCTGCATGATCATCATTGCAACCCCAAAAAAAATTTAAATAATCTTGAATTTGGTGTCACAGTCAATACCAAATGTACAGGCCTGCTAAGCTGTTAACATCAATCACATTTCATGACCAGAACACACTGCTTCAGAAACAAAGAAAACAAAACAAAACAAAACAATCAGCAGTAGAACCTTCAGTTTTGACACAGACGGCTATAAAATAGCCTGGGACCACAGTAATACAACTTGAGCTGCAAACACTAGTGACTAGCATGCAGCTCAAATTCTGAAATCCACTGAAACACTGGCAGCAAAGTAATTGTTCTGAAAAGAGAAAAAATATATGTTCATGAAATAATTAATTCTTTCCTACATCAGTACACACTGCATTCTGGTCAACAGACAACCTTCAGTTCATACAGCCGTTGCTCACTCCCTTCTCTTCATGGGCTCATATCCCTGTGTCAAATACACACCTAACCTCACCTGTAACCTTTTTCACAACCATTCTGCTTTATTACACCTGCCCACTGTCACCAGTTCGTTCTCTTTCTGCCCTGCCCTGCCCATGAATGATGTCCATTCCATTTCCATACAGGATATTTGAGAAACTTACAGCATTAAGATGACCTGTCTGAAGACAACTGCAGCTGCAAAAAGACAAGTCACGAACAAAATGCCACAAATTTTAGCCCCCACGTTTTTTTTTTTTTAACATTATTGTCAAGAAGTACACCCAAGTTCCTGGTCATTTAATATGTGTTTCTCTATGACAAGAGTATGCTGACAAGGAAAATTGTAAAATTACTACTTAAGCTACTGAAAGAGGAGGAATTTTGAGTCTTGTGTCGATCAGTTTGCCCTCGCACGCCCTGGCCCAAATAGTCCTGGAAAGCATGCTGCTTGCAAATGATGAACAGACATTTACTAACACAGAAATGACAGAGCCAGCGATGTAAGAGAAAAGAATACAGGGACACAAAAAGAAAACAAAAAAAAACTTCAACCTAACAAGCAAACAAACAAAACCCCAAGCCAACCGCAACTTTGAACAAAACAAAACAAGAAATGTGATGAGAGGCAAAGCAGGCTGAGAAGAGGACAGAAGCAGAATCTTCCATGTGGAGAGAAAAGAAAAACATGCTCTAAGAGAGAGACATCTGGAGTCTCCACACGTCTGCTGACTGGGCAGATGGGTATGCCGAGAAGAACAGCTGAGTCAACCGGGTCAGGAAAGAGATCAAAAGAAAAAGCCAGTGAACTTGAAAGCCTCTGTAAAATCCTAGTTGTTAAAGCACAGCAGGCGCTAACGGCTCACTATGTTTTGTGGAATTAGCCAGTGCTCACGTTCTTCTGGATACCTTACACTGTTAAGCTGTATGGAAACAAACACACTCTGACACAGACACACATAAATGAAACAAAAAATGGTTGTAATATGTAACTTAGACATATACTTCCTAGTATGAAGGAAGCTGTTAAATCTTTTTCCTGTTGTACCCTGCAATAACATAAAAAAAAAATTACAGAGTTTGTGCTCACCAAGGAAAAAACTGAAACTGTTGGTCTGTACAACCAAATGACAGAAGGGAAGAGTTCGCTCATGTCCAGTATGACTGCAACATTTATACTGCTCTTGGATACTGTTAAAATGATTGAAATTATCATGAGTTTTCATGGGATGTAGGTCTTTCAATCTATGTCCTGTTAGTTTTGAAAGTTTGCGAATTTTGGACTGAAAAATCCGTACAAACCTTGCAGATGGATTCTGAACTTTCTGTAATCAAGTGACCAAAATCCTCAGTTAAAAAGATCAACAACACAGACACAAGCACAAACTACATCCACCCTGGATTTTTCTACACTTTTAAATGGTTAAAAAACTGATTTTTGTTCTTAAAAATACAGAGGATTCAAAAGTTCAATCAAATTTCTTTTGGAGATCTGAAATATTCAAAGTGAAAGTTAACGGAATGTTAAGTTTAAAAAAAAAAAAAAAAGGGCAGTCAAATGGTCGAGGCAGCATCACATGAGCTGTTTCGCCCCCACTGGTGTATGGGACAATTCAGAGCCGATCCAAAATGGATCGTGCGTCATCGTAACGACATGCCCACAGGTGTCCATTTTGAACTGTCCCTCCCTGTACGAATGACATCATCAGTCTATCATGAGTGCATGAGTGTGGGGCAGCCACCAGTGTCAGCCAGCCTATTTCACAGACTGTCTAACCCCTCAGGTTTCCACGCCCCGAGCACATACACCATGAATCAAATAGCTTGTGCACTCGCTTTTAACATAGCCATCTCCGCTTTTTAACAGACCCCACAATTCCATGTCTCATGTTCCATGGCTCACAGTATCATGTCTTTATCTTAAACACAGCCCACAGTCTCACGTCTCTGTTTCAAACATCTTTTCCCACATCTTTCTTTTATACAAAACCCACAATCCTATGTCTTTCAACACAACACACAACTCTACATCTTTGTTGTATACTAAGCACACAATCCTACATCTTTCTTTTCAACACAACCCACAATCCCACATCTTCATTTCATACAAAGTCCACAATCCTATGTCTTTTCAACGCAACCCACAATCCTGTTTTTATTTTCAACACAACCCACAATCTTCTGTCTTTACTTTCAGCGCAGCCCCACAACCCTATGTCTTTCCATTTTCAGCACAACCCACAATCGTACGTCTTTTCAACATAAGCACGATCCTGTCTTTATCTTCAACACAACCCACAGTCTATGTCTTTATTTTCAACACAACCCACAATCCTATGTCTTTATTTTCAACACAATCCACAGTCTTCTGTCTTTATTTTCAACATAACCCACAATCCTATGTCTGTATTTCCACCACAGCCCCCAGGTCCACGTCTCTTTAGTGTGTGGAGATCCAGCTTAACCCCCCTGTACGATGGACAGGGAAGAACGGAACCAATCCCCCAGGTGACTGTCTTCCTCACTGCTTCCAGTCGACAGGAACCCACTTGGCGTTGCGATGCAGCTTGCTCACAGTCTCCTTCAGGAAGTTGTAGGTGGTGGTGAAGTCGTCGTTGACGATGCTGTCATCAAAGTAGGCGCGGTAAACTTCTCGATGTTGCGACTCTCCTTCACCGCTGCGATGTAGTTCTCCTCCTGTTGATAGGCATGCGGTGGTGTGAAGGAAAGGATGGTGGGGGTGGGGGGGGGGGGGGAGGGGGGGAGGGGGGGAGTTCTGCCAATGGTCTCCATTTTCAGACAACAGGGATAACAGCAGCAGGAATGCACACAATACAATGACATATAATAAAAAAAAAAAAAAAACTCTCCAGATTCTAATAACCATGGTGCCATGGTCAGTGGCTTTGTTCCTCTTTTGTTTGAGTTCCCCCCCCCCCCCCCCCCACCCCACCTCACCCCCCCCCCCCTTTTTTTTCATCTGTCCCATCTTCCACAGCACTTCAGTGGTATTATCCCCACACTGCCCACTCCCACCTCCCCATCCATAGTCAAACCCTGAACTGTCCTGCTACAACCCTGACACAGATGTTCCACAAAGAGCAATCAATGTTAATTTAAGGTCAACATGAGGAAACCCACCAGAGTGAACACTGCACTACAGCAGAGTCACTTCAGTGGAATTCTGGGGCACCTGTCCTAAGCCTACAAGCAGGACACCACCTCCTTTGCCTTCTACTGTTGACAGTGACTGCCTAACTGCAAAACCAGTGCCAGCGACTGTTGCCCTAGAAGAAGGGTACCTCCACGTCTGTCCCACAATACCCATGAGTTCCATATATCAGTGGCGACCTTGACACTAGCTCACTGAGACAGAAAATCAAAACTAAGGTCACCATGACAGAAGAGCATGAAGGATCACAGAAACCTGTTTTAATGCTGATCAGTGAGGATGATAATGGTGAAGATGGTGCTATAAATTGGTATGAGACTGCATGACAAATCTGTACTCTGCGCTTACTTTCACAATATATCCTGGCATCAACTAAGCCCGAGAGATACAGACACTCAGTCAGGAATTTGAGTAACACACTGTCAGAGATGCCTCCATTACCGCAGATAAAACTCAACAATGCGGTTCCCAGCTCTCCCTGCTGAGCCCACAGCAAACTCAACTCAGGATAGGAGCCCCATGGGCGTCGAAACCTCCCACAAATAATGGCTCTGATGGGGATCAAACACACAACCTCCCAGCCATGAATTTGTCATACTTAACCACAGCGCCATGGTGGCTGGCTGGTCAGTGTTTAGTGATTCCAGACAGAGAAGAGGATTCCAGACCCATCAAAGCAAGAGCTGCGGGATTTTGTCAGCCCCTGCCAGCTCCTATTCCGTAGCTTCCAAGTTAAATAAGCTTTGGGCTCAATGGGAAGAACTGGAACGAAAACTTCCTGACCAACACCCCACCTGTCTGTGCTCTCAGGCCTGACCCATCGCTGGGATGTTCTGTGAAAGGAAGCATGGAGCACAGCCCTGCTGAATCACCTCAGACCAAACCAGAACTCCAGGGCGGCATCTTCATCCTCTTCACAACACTCGTTCATTAAAAACATCTCAAAATCCTGTTGCCCTTCATGCAGCCCATTCTTGGCATGCACCCTTGTGAGCTCTCGTCCAAGTCTCAGCTATCAGTAAGTTTCCCCCAGACTGTCATTGCAAGCACATGGTGGTACCCTCTGCAGGAGAGCACATGCTCATACAGGCCATAAGAAGAATGAGTGTTTTGAACTATCAGTGTGGGGATTACTAGGTGCATGGTGCATATACTGCATCAGAACAGGTGCTAACGTGGCGCAGCAGCAGTGCTGTGTCTCCACTGGTAGGTTGCCTCATGACGATCTTAAACTCACTGCTCCTATGGGCTGTTGTGATTTGAGGCCATGACAGGATGAGGTTGGGTGTAGCTGTGCAAGGGGTGGCTAATATGAGTGACATGGAAACAACACTGCTGAGAGATCTTGGAAAATGAGACAGATAAAGAAAACTCCCAAGACTAAGGTCAGAGGTTTTGTTTTGTTTGTTTGTTTGTTTTTTTTCAAACATTGCTTACACTGTCTTACACTATCTAAAACTTGAGATTCAATGACAAATGGAAAAATAATAGGAAACATTTAAGTAATGCACATCTGCAAAGGATCTTTTCTGTCTCTAGACCGGACACTCTAAACTACAACAAACCACATACTAAACTACAACAAACCACAAACACACACACACACACACACACACACACGCACACACACACACACACACACACACACACACACCTGATCTGATAAAAACACATATAAATGGAGAAGGAAAAAAAAAAAAAGAAACCATCTTGATTCTTCATCAACCTATGTAAGAAACTTGTCTTAATAGATCACTTTTTTCCCGAAAGTGATGAATTGCTGGATAAATATGTAGTGACTCACCTGGAAAAGTTCATGCACCGATGGTTTGGAAGCCTGGAAAATTAGCAACAAATAATATGAGAATCACAGAAACAGAAAAAACATACAAAATAGACCTCATCAAAACTGTGAATTCAGAAACAATCATGCCAGTGATTACGCTTACAGTTGCTGTTAGCCTGCTCTGTGTTGACATGCTCTGCTCAACTACGATGCCAGATTCCTGACTTTTGAGCCACACTACCCAGTCAGCCTCCGTCCAAATTTACTATAAACGAAAAAAAAAAAAAACCCCAAAAAAAACCAGGATCTGTTTGGCCCCTGTGTTTGTTAAGGGACCATGCGTTACCACATAACTAAAAAAAAAACAAACTTGAAAATTGTTAAAGAAAAATACACGGTTCTGCAACTGTTGCCGTGCGCCACTTTTAATTTCTGATCAAGATAAATCTTAAATTAAATGTTAGCGAACCGCCCAGAGAAACGTGGACAAACAAGTCACAAGACAAAAACACAACGCGTTTCGACCTCTTAGATCTTCTTCAGGCAAGATACAAACAAATATAACAACGAAAATTCACTTAGCTATGATTGCTTCAGAGTTCAGCGCAAGGAAGGCGTTGATTCGTTTGTCCACGTTTCTCTGGGTGGTTGTTTAAGATTTGTTTAGATTTCCGCCTGCAGTCGTCTCGCTTTGCAACTAGATCTGATCAAGAGTTATGACAGTCTGAGTAAAGCCACCCCACTTTTCCAGCTGAACAGTCAGAGCATGCAAGGTCGGGAAGGCTACACAGGCAACGGCTACATAAGGTGTGACAGGGTTTAACATAGAAAAACAAATTCTGTCACAATCAATCTGTCCAAAGTTAAGAAAATATCATGCGTGAAAATAAAAACAAACATACATACAATTACGCCGCCCAATCCACAGCCTTTCTACTCCCTCCCCCCCCCCCCCTTCCCTCCATCCACACATACACCTGTCCATACTCATACACACATGCAAACACACACAGGCCCACGTACCCCCATATACACTTGTCCACTCCCATCTGTACACATCCCACAATTTACACATACTGAGAGACATTCCCAGCACTTTTTCATCGCAGTTAAATCAGTCCAAAATCTCTCTCCCTCTCTCCTCTCTCTCTCTCTCACACACACACACACACACACACACACACACACACATACACCAAACAACACACACACACATACACATATACATGCACACACACACACACACACACACACACACACACACACACACACACACACACACACGCACACACACACACACACTGACCCGGCCCCCACGTCGTTTTCTGGCATCCCTCTCCCACTTGTGCTGCTCGTACATGACCTTCATGGCCTCGATGCTGGGTGCGGCTATGAAGACGACGTAGGGCTGGAAGTCTGGGGACTTTATCATCTTCAGCGCCTGCAACAACAACACACCCTCCCTGGTAAAAAACGTTCATCTGCTAGCAACACACCCTCCCTTGTAAAAACTGTTCTGCAACATTTCACCACTCCTCTGGAGTGACTCAGAAAGAATTTTGAGAGAGGAATATCAAAAACCTATTTTAGAGTAAGTTCGCATTTCGAAATTCTCTTATTTGGAAACGGCAGTCAAAACATGAATCAACAGCACCAAAACACTTTATTAAATGCTGGTTAAACAAAATTTTTAAATATTTCGAGGAATCTAAAAACTGTGAGGCTGAAAATATAGATTTTTCGATCGAAACGATAGTGCAAAATTCTAACTCCATCTTCTTCAGCGTTCACAGCCATGCTGAACGCATCGTCCAGTACAGTGGGTGAAGTCCAGTAATAGGAGGCAGGAAAAACACCACACCGTCATGTATCGATGTGAGAAAACTGATGGGAAAAAAAAAAAAAAAAAAAAGAAGAAGGGAAAAAAAAAGGCAGCAACATGGAGGGCAAAAAAAAATGGGGGAAATTGTTTTTGTGCAGAAAGCACATTTCGGAAATGCGGTTCACTGCTGTAACATTTGCCTGCAGTCTCGAAGGGGAAAAGAAAACAACAAAAAAAAAAAGATCACGCTTTAAAATAAACAAACCCACACAAACTGAATTCTGTGTCTTCGACTTTCCTTTGAAAGTTCTTGATATATGCCAAAATCGTTAGTTTTCCTTAAGTTTGAAAGTCTTTTATTACATAATGAAAAAAGAATAATTTCTTATTCCATATTAAAAAAAAGTTACCAGCGCACATGTATGCACGTGCACACACACACACACACACACACACACACACACACACACACACACACACACACACATACATTAGGGCTGACAGCCATGACGCAAACTCGCCCAGTCCTGATGATGGCCCGCACGGTGCTGAACTTGATGCCATACAGCTCTCCGTCAAACTCCCCATAGTCCAGGAACTTGTTCTCCCGGATGTCTCTCTCCATCGTCTCTCGATCCGTAAAGAAGTAGCCCCGACTGTCAATGTCACGATCACCCATCGGTCGTGTTGTGTCTGGTGACAGGCAACATTTACTTTCTTAACTTCATGTGACAATGGGCGTTTCTTGTTTTAACTTCAATTTCAATGCTAGTTCAGTCTAGATGACCAGAAGAGGCCCTTTCAGGGTGGTAACCTTTTACAGAAAAAAAAAAATATTAGTCTGAATAATAGTTACAAATAAAACAGATATGCCTGCAAAAATAAGTACATCCGTTTAAAAGCTTCACAGCTGAACTACTGACATGCTTTGAACAGATGAAACTAGGCCGTACTGAGGGCATCAATCATTCCACCCTATTTCTCACCCCCAGAGTAAATGATAAACACACACACACACACACACATACACACGCACACACACTTACACACACAAAATTCAAATTCTTGCAAAGAATACTTCACAAAACACATAGAAAAAAAAACAGTTAAATGAATGTAACACAACCCAACAAATTCATAACAAAGGCCGCGGGGAAATAAGACAATGCAGAATGAACTGCTACAGACAGTACAGAACAGTGTCTGTCTTTTTACTGCCTTGTCACCACATCACATAAAACTGAGTAACGTGACAACACTGACAGCTTCAAGGCCAGACAACGAGAAACATTGAATGCCAGGAAACTACAAGATCACAGCTATAAGGTTAGACATGGAGAAATACTGAAAACTAAAAAACTGACAAGACTCACCACTTCTAAGGTAGAGAATGGGAAATACTGAAAACTGGAAAACAGACAAGACTAACAGCTTCTAAGCTAGTGAATAGGAAATACTAAAAACTAGAAAACAGACACGATTCACAGTTTCTATGCTAGAGAATGGGAACACTGAACACAGGAAAAAGGACAAGATTCACAGCTTCAGTGTTAGATGAAAGGAAAATACTGAAAACTGGAAAACTGACAAGACTAACAGCTTCAAGCTGAGAATTACTCTGTCAGAAAAAAAAAAAGTAGACAACAAGAAGGGTGGGGATCAAAGAGGGTTGGGAAGAAGTCTGCTTAGGAATGAGGACTCAAATATCAGAGAAAGAAGAGCGGTGGAGTGAGACTCTTTTGGGAGTGTGAGGTCAAGATGGAGAGGGAATGGTAGGCGAGGAGAAAAGCATGGGGACCAAGGCGAGGAAGGAAGGGTTGAGTGATGACAGGGAGACAGAATATGGAGGAGAGCAGACAGGGAACTGGTCAACAAACAAAGGAGCAAGAGACAGCAGAAAAAAAATATAGAGAGGTGATGAGTAACAAGAGGCAGGAGGAGGGGGGATGGAAGAAAAGAAAGAAATGAATGATGTGGGTGTGGGGGAGAAAAGGGTGGGATGATGAACGAAGGGGAAGAGGGCACAGAGTGTGGGAGAGGTCATGGGGTCACGGAAAGAGACTGAGAAAAATGGACTGATGGGAAAACAAGAAAATGTGTGAGAGAGAAAAAAAAAGATGTTACCATGCATTGAAAGGTGAGGGGGCTCTGGGGAAGAAATGTCTCTGTTTTTTTTTTTTATCATGTTTGTCAACATGCACTAAGTGTGTGTATGTGTGTATGTGTGTGTGTGTGTGTGTGTGTGTGTGTGTGTGTGTGTGTGTGTGTGTGTGCATGCGCATGTGTGTGTGTGTGTGTGTGTGTGTGTGTGTGTGTGTGTGTGTGTGTGTGTGTGCGCGTGCACATGTGTGTTTGTATGTGTGTGTGTGTGTCTGTGTAACAGTGTGCATGTGTATATGTATGTATGTTTGTGTATACTGTTCACTAGTGTGTGTGCGTGCGTGTGTGTGTGTGCTCGTGTGGGATGATTCAAAACCTGTTAGATGGGGTTAAACAGTGTTTCTTTTTATATATAAATTGAAACATTTCCACACCTTCAACTGTGCAATGAATGAATGCATTCCCTACATATCTTAATTAAGTCAGTCATTCCCTGCACAAGGCCTTTTCTTGGCAAGTTGCCAAACAGGTCCAGCAAGTTACTTGTCCCCTGCACGACCCCTCCCTTATTTGAAACCACAAGTTCTGTCAGTCAGTCATCAGTGGAATTGTTCTCAGCAACTCGCCAATCAGCTCCAGGCTGTGTGATGTTTGCTTCAACTGGGTGAAAAAGCGTTTGCCCCCATGCCATGAATTAAGACCAAAGACTGTACAAAATTCACGAATTCAGATCAACAAAGGGGCCGGAATAGTTTAGTTGGCAGAATGGTGGACTCATGAGCCTTGGGTTGCGGGTTCGAATTTCGGTACAGGGGGATTTTCCCTCGGAGTTAACATTGGTTCTGACTCCATTCCCCACACAGTCCTTTGAATGAGACTATATACCGAGGTTCTGTGTGTGAGCACACGCACAACACCTTGCACACACGTAAAAATCCCATCACCAACTTTCGGAACAGAAGGCCAGTTAGGCCGTTGGTATGGATGACGCGTTACACATAGCATGCACCTTCCCCGAAGATGGAGTATGGTTGCCTTAATGGCGGGATAATAAACGGTCATACATACAAAACTCCACTGCCTGTCTATACAGGCAGTGTCCGCACGAGTATCAGCCTGCGTACGCAGAAAGAAAGGAAAGAAAAGATGGATCATGACATGTCGCAGAATACACAAGCTTTGTTGACAGTGTGTTGTGCTTATCTCTTGATGTATCAATGTTCACTGCTCTTTTCTCGCTGCTCATCAACCAGCTGCAGTTAACATGCTGATTTTGCTTGTTTTCTTTTTTTTTTTTTTTGTGAAAAATTTCAAATGTGCAGCTTTCATAACAATGCACTATAAATAGCCAAAAAATTACAAATAAACAGAATTCAAAAATCTATATTACACATTAAAATGGACACAGGAGCACACCTCTGGAAAATCATCTAAAAATGACAGGGCACCCGTCAATAGTTGTCATGGTCGTTTTTTTTTTTTCTTTCTTTGTCTCTGCGTACGCAGGCTGATACTCCTGCGGACACTGCCTATATAGACAGGCAGTGGAGTTTTGTGTGCATGACCATTTTTTTATCCCCCATTAAGGCAGCCATACTCCATTTTTGGAGAAGTCATGGTCATTTCATGCTCAATGTTTCTTATACACTTACAGTGCTCTCTGAAAGTGTTCAAGGGAGATCATCCTTGTGTTGAGGGACTGTTCTGAGTTACACAGACAGGCAGAACTTATGTCCCTTCTATTCTGTGTGCGAGCCCCCGCTTGAGTGTGTGTGTGCTTGTGTGTGCATGAGTGCATGTGTGGTGCGTGCATGCGTGTGTGTGTGTGTGTGTGTGTGTGTGTGTGTGTTTATGGGGAATCTCAATTGCTGAGGGAGCTTGGAAGTCATCTAGCCAGGTAAGTACGAGCAAAAATGAAATATTTCTGCGCCCACAACTGTACAATGCATGAATACATGTTCCACACTTCTTAAAGTACCAAGTCACACTCTCTCTTTTTTTTTTTTCAGCCTTCTTTCATCGCCCTCCCTCTAGTCTTCACCTGCACATCCCCTTCTCTTTCTGTCAACCTCCCCTACTCCACCACCTCCCCCTACCCACTGCCTTTCTCTCTGTCTTTCTTACAACACCAAACTCACAAGGGATTGCTGCCTGGAATCTTCGTGGATTTTCTTTGATCAGTTTCTTGATCAGGGACCGCTTGCCTACTTTTCTGGCTCCTACAAGGGCCAGAACTCTGGTATGGTAGTTGGTGAGAGTTACCTCCTCATACACTTTGATGTCGCAAGCATCATCAAATTCTGAAACACACACACACACCTTTTCATTTCTAGCATTTTTCTATCATTTCCTTAATTCTTGTGCTGTTTCATAGCATGAGTATTGGTAAAGGGCCAATACGACTCTATTAAAAAGTTGCTTCTCTCTTTCCTTCCCCCCACCTCTCCCCCACCCATAATTAATCACTGAAAAAATATATTTAAATGACAGCAACAACAGCATTTCTTTTCCTGAATGTTTAGACTCCAATTCCATGAGATGAAAACAAAAACATCACAAGTAACAAAAACAAAAGAAAACCACATCATGAAGAAAATCTAATGTAAAAAAAACAACAAAAAAAAAAAACAACAAATAAAGAAATACACAACAGCGTTAAAAATTTTCAGGGTCATTTTCACAAACATCCCAAACACCCCTCCCTCCTTCGTGCCCAAGTAAGGATTTCCTTAGTTGGCATTTTCCAAAGGGCTGACACTCGTTCCAAGGTGGAAAATTTTCACCTATGCATCAATAAGTAGACAGAGAAGAGAGATTACAGATAGGAAAAAGAGGCACTGTTGACAGCCACAGGCAACAACAGACAGACAGATAAGAGATGAACCACTGGTAATAAGACGCAACGAGACAAGACACGAGGATGGACGCCAACAGTGACAAAAACTGACCGACTCCTGATGACTGATTACCTGTATTGTTGTTGGAGTTGTAGTTGATGTGCTTCTTCTTCTTCATCTTCAAACCGCATACTGTATCCATCGGTGAAAGAAAGGAGGAAAAAAAAAAAGTATCTTACTAAATGATGTTTGACTGTACACAATGTAGGTTTTTGCCCTGATAAATCTGATTGCTTGTCTACCGTACTATCATAAGAAAAAAAAAAAACATTGCTGAATTTATATGTCCTGTAGAACAAATTTACAATCTTACAGCTCATTATGCTCACTGCATTTTTTTCTTTCTCTCTCTCCTGCTCATTACACACACACACACACACACACACACACACACACACACACACACACACATACACACACTCACACATATGCACATGCACATACTGAAATCAATGCATATAAAAATTAAAAAGGAGATACATGCATACACATTTAAAATCACACACACACATACACACACACACACACATACACACACACTCACGAATGCACACACACTCTGTCTCTCTCTCACACACACTCTCTCTCTCTCTCACTCTCTCTCTCACACACACACTCACGTACATACGCACACACTCTCTCTCTCTCTCTCACACACACTCTCTCTCTCTCACACTCTCTCTCTCTCATACACACACACTCTCACACAAACACACACACACACACACACACACACACACACACCCAATACACCCATACACACAAGCCCCACTCACAGAGGTTTGTCTCCGTGTTGGTTATGGCCGGCTGTACGAAGGCTCGGCGCTTCTCCTGAAGCGTGCGCGATGGAATCAGACCCACCGGACCGTGATTGTCTGTCACAACCACCGACCTGGCCTGTATGACAGACGACTCTGATGTTATGGAACTTTTTTTTGGTCTTGATCCTCTCTCTCTCTCTCTCTCTTTTTCTTTCTCTCTCTCTCTCTCTAAACCTTGCTTGTATTGCTGTTGTGTTCAACAGACTAATAAACCAAACAAATGGATGACAAACTTCAAACTTAGGTGAGTACAGACCCCCACAAGGTAAATTTATCTTGAATCCACTATTTGAGTCAGTTCACCAGTGAATGCGTCCATCAGGGGAAGTAGCTCTGGTACAGATTGAAAAAGCTAAATCCCCAAGTAGGGGAATTAACAGTTGTGCTGATCGGAAGAGTTACTTCCTTTTGAAAAAAAAAAAAAAGACATGAGAAAAGAACTGTTTGAAAACCTTAATAATGGGATGATAGTCACCTTCACAAAACATCCCACTAATGATGAATCTGGAAATCTTACCAAAAAAAAAAAAAAAAAAAGTACAACTCTCTAGAATCTTTAAATACTGGGTCCATTTATGGAAACAGTCATTGATGAGAGGTAAATCAAGCAGGTGTGACAGTACTTCTGCGGTCATTCAAAAATCGCTACTGCCCATACAAAAATATCAGCCAGTCCAAGAACCTGCCATCCCAACAGGAATACTGTCCCTCACCTCCTAATCGCCCTCTCTCTTGCTCTGCCTTCCCACTCTTCGCCTCTTACCTGCCACCAGTTTTCATCCGCGGTGCTGACCACCTCCAGAATGTCGCCCTCTCTGAACGGCAGCCCTGCCTTCTTGCACGGGATCAGTCGGTCTGTCAGCGGCTCGTAGTTGAAATTGGCACGCACAAAGAACTGGGAAGCATGAAACAAAACGAAATGAACTTGCAGAAAAGAGAGTTATCTACGCAGTGGATGTGAAACATTTCTGCCCTGGCTCACATGGCGAAGCAGCCCACAGATTACCCAAAGAGAACAAGTCACGTCAACAAGTAATGCAGAAAGTACAACACTGCTGCATACTGAATAAAACTGAATGAGGAGTTGATTAACTGTGAAATAGATGAATGTCTGACTTTATGATTCCTCTGCTAAATATTTCATGTTTAATTCCAAAATTGACATCAATCAGCCATGCTTTCCAGTGTGTTGTTAGTACACACAGTATGTTTGTTTTTATACAGAATGGTTTCCTATCAACCATTTGTAAACCAGTATGACTGACTGATTTCTCTACCTTTGTTTTCATTTTAAAAGATACATGCATGTGTCTATCAATGACAAAAATCTGATTAGACTTTTACAACTTAATTTCTCTTGGTCATTCAAATACACCAACCCATCCTTTCATGAAGATGATGGTACATACAACAGCTATGCCACTGCACTGAATAAAAGAATGTGAAGCAAAGAAAAACATTGCCAACTTCTGTGCAGGGGCCCATTTCATTGGTCAATGATCACAGCAATGCTGAAGCAAGGTGACAGCTGAGAACATTTCTAAAGCCTTGGCGACCTGACAGTATCAGTGAACTGCGCGAGTCATCAGTGATTATGTCATTTGACTTGGCGAACATTATCATGAGTTTTTCTTTACCAGAAATTAAAACTGAGCAACATCAAATCAGCACAAATTCAACCAAATTACAAATGATCATGTGAACATGCAAGGATTGGCTTTCTTTGAGAAAGGGGTGGGGGAGGACAATCCTAGAGGTGACACATTTGTTCTTTCATGGTTATTCTGGCTGTGAGAGATGGTGATATTCATCGTGTGATTTACACACTGACATTATGGCAACAGGGGACAGTCTTCTTGGGAATTTACTTGGCGATAGGAGACAACAATTATCATGATTTTACACGACGATAAAGCCCTGACAGAAGACGATCCATACGATAGTATTGCAGTGAGAGCGGACAGTCCTACAAAGACTGACCTGCTCTTTCATGGTGACATTGTCGATGAGAAGAGACGTGGTGGTATGGCAGTAAGATGGGATGATGTTTATGACACTCTATATGGTGATTATTGTGGTGAGGGTACAATCTTTATAATGATTTACATGGTGATATTGCAGTTTAAAAAAAAAAAAAGGACAATTTTCATGGTTATTTACAAGGTGATTCTGTGAGGCGACAATTTCCATGATTTGCATGGTGATATTACAGGGACAGGGGACAAACTTTATGATTTACATGGTGATACTGAACTGAAAGGGGGCAATTTTCATTACTTACATGGTGATACTGCACTGAAAGGGGGCAATTTTCACTATTTACATGGTGATACTGCACTGAAAGGGGGCAATTTTCATGATTTACATGGTGATATTGCACTGAAAGGGGGCAATTTTCATGATTTACATGGTGATACTGCACTGAAAGAGGGCAATTTTCATGATTTACATGGTGATACTGCACTGAAAGGGGGCAATTTTCATGATTTGTATGGTGATACTGCACTGAAAGGGGGCAATTTTCATGATTTACATGGTGATACTGCACTGAAAGGGGGCAATTTTCATGATTTGTATGGTGATACTGCACTGAAAGGGGGCAATTTCATGATTTACATGGTGATACTGCACTGAAAGGGGGCAATTTTCATGATTTACATGGTGATACTGCACTGAAAGGGGGCAATTTTCATGATTTACATGGTGATACTGCACTGAAAGGGGGCAATTTTCATGATTTACATGGTAATATTGCGGTGAAAGAAGACAATCTTCTTGACGATTTTGACGGTGATACTGCGGTGAGAGGGTACGATCTTTATTATTTACATGGTGATACTGCGGTGAGAGGGGACAATCTTTATGGTGATTTACATGGTCTCATGATGATGTACAGTGAAAGTGTGGTGCAAGGGAACAATCCCTACAGTGATTGATCTGTTCTCTCCTGAGGATACTGCAGTTGGGATAACAACCTTCCTGGTGATTTACATGCTGATATTGCCGTGAGATAGGACAGTCTTCGTGGTAATTTACCTGTTCCTTCATAGTGTTATTGCGGTGAGAGGGGATCATCTTCAGAGTGGTTTACCTGTTCTTTCATGGAGATGTTGAGGTGAGAGGGGATCATCTTCATGGTGGTTTACCTGTTCTTTCATGGAGATGTTGAGGTGAGAGGGATCATCTTCATGGTGGTTTACCTGTTCTTTCATGGAGATGTGAGGTGAGAGAGGGGATTATATGTTCATGGTGATTTACCTGTTCTTTCATGGAGATGTTGCAGTGAAAGGGGATTATGTTCATGGTGATTTACCTGTATATTGTGGTGAGAGGGGATTATGTTCATGGTGACTTACCTGTATATTGTAGTGAGAGGGGATTATCTTCATGGTGACTTACCTGTATATTGTGGTGAGAGAGGATTATGTTCATGGTGATTTACCTGTATATTGTAGTGAGAGGGGATTATCTTCATGGTGATTTACCTGTATATTGTGGTGAGAGGGGATTATCTTCATGGTGATTTACCTGTTCTTTCATGGAGATGTTGCGGTGAGAGGGGAGCGATCCTTATGGTGATTTACCTATTCTTTCATAGAGATATTGCGGTGAGAGGGGGACGATCTTCAAGATGATTTACCTGTTCTTTCATGAAGATGTTACAATGAGATGGGGATGATCTTCACAATGATTCACCTGTTCTTTCATGGAGATGTTGCAGTATGAGGGGACGATCTTCATAGTGATTTTACCCTATCCTTTCATGGAGATGTTGCGGTGACGGGCGACATCATTTGCCTGTTCTTTCATGGAAATGTTCTGGAGAGGGGGCGAATTTCATAGTGATTTTACCTGTACTTTCATGGAGATGTTGCGGTATGAGGGGACGATCTTCATATAACGATTTTACCTATTCTTTCATGGAGATGTTGCGGTGACAGGGGACATCATTTACCTGTTCTTTCATGGAGATGTTGCGATGAGAGGGGCCGATTTTCATAGTGATTTTACCTGTTCTTTTACGGAGAGGTTGTGCGGTATGAGGGGACAATCTTCAGAGTGATTTTACCTGTTCTTTCATGGAGATGTTGCGGTGAGAGGGGACAAATTCATGATGATTTACCTGTTCTTTCATGGAGATGTTGCGGTGAGAGGGGACAAATTCATGATGATTTACCTGTTCTTTCATGGAGATGTTGCGGTGAGAGGGGACATAATTTACCTGTTCTTTCATGGAGATATTGCGGTGAGAGGGGACAAATTCATGATAATTTACCTGTTCTTTCATGGAGATGTTGCGGTGAAAGGGGACATAATTTACCTGTTCTTTCATGGAGATGTTGCGGTGAGAGGGGACAAATTCATGATAATTTACCTGTTCTTTCATGGAGATGTTGCGGTGAGAGGGGACAAATTCATGATAATTTACCTGTTCTTTCATGGAGATGTTGCGGTGAGAGGGGACATAATTTACCTGTCTTTCATGGAGATGTTGCGGTGAGAGGGGACAAATTCATGATGATTTACCTGTTCTTTCATGGAGATGTTGCGGTGAGAGGGGACAAATTCATGATGATTTACCTGTTCTTTTCATGGAGATGTTGCGGTGAGAGGGGACAAATTTCATGATGATTTACCTGTTCTTTCATGGGAGATGTTGCGGTGAGAGGGGACATAATTTACCTGTTCCTTCATGGAGATGTTGCGGTAAGAGGGGACATAATTTACCTGTTCCTTCATGGAGATGTTGCGGTGAGAGGGGACGATCTTCATGGTGACAGAGGTAGCAGCCTCCCTCAGGAGCACCATCATGTCTTCTGGGGTGTACACCTCCGAGCCGTTCACCTCCCGCACCTTGTCCTCCATGTGCAGCAGACCTTCAGGTATACACACACACACACACACACACACACACACACCACACATGGCTCGAACTGCATGTCACAGGAGAAGGTTCTACAGGTGTGTGGAATCAAATGGAAATCATTGGTGTGGGCAGCGATCAGGGAGCAATGGTTAACATCATGGGTTGCCAGAACTAAGGTTGTGAGCTGTAGTTCCGTATTTTCAAAAAAATCTTCAACCTTGGCTGGCTTCTAGCCAGAACTGTTTGGCGCAATTTGGGTTCAAAATCTGGTGACTGGAACACGGTTCACCTGATAAAAGGATCTCCGAGTATGCTGCATGAATTTCTAAGCCAATACTGCAGGTGTCTTACCTTTTGCATTGGACAATGTCTGGATACATGTAAGAAAGGAAGCACAGAGCACAGCCTTCTGATACAGTCCTACCGCTCGGCACTGGCTGATGTCAGTGTGCATTAAGAAAGGAAGCACAGAGCGCAGCCTTCTGATACAGTCCTACCGCTCAGCACTGGCTGATGTCTGTGTGCATTAAGAAAGGAAGCACAGAGAGCGCAGCCCTCTGATACAGTCCTACCGCTCGGCACTGGCTGATGTCTGTGTGCATTAAGAAAGGAAGCACAGAGCGCAGCCCTCTGATACAGTCCTACCGCTCGGCACTGGCTGATGTCAGTGTGCATTAAGAAAGGAAGCACAGAGCGCAGCCCTCTGATACAGTCCTACCGCTCGGCACTGGCTGATGTCTGTGTGCATTAAGAAAGGAAGCATAGAGGGCAGCCCTCTGATACAGTCCTACCGCTCAGCACTGGCTGATGTCAGTGTGCATTAAGAAAGGAAGCACAGAGCGCAGCCTTCTGATACAGTCCTACCGCTCGGCACTGGCTGATGTCAGTGTGCATTAAGAAAGGAAGCACAGAGCGCAGCCCTCTGATACAGTCCTACCGCTCGGCACTGGCTGATGTCAGTGTGCATTAAGAAAGGAAGCACAGAGCACAGCCCTCTGATACAGTCCTACCGCTCGGCACTGGCTGATGTCAGTGTGCATTAAGAAAGGAAGCACAGAGCGCAGCCCTCTGATACAGTCCTACCGCTCGGCACTGGCTGATGTCTGTGTGCGTTAAGAAAGGAAGCACAGAGCGCAGCCCTCTGATACAGTCCTACCGCTCGGCACTGGCTGATGTCTGTGTGCGTTAAGAAAGGAAGCACAGAGCACAGCCCTCTGATACAGTCCTACCGCTCGGCACTGGCTGATGTCTGTGTGCATTAAGAAAGGAAGCACAGAGCGCAGCCCTCTGATACAGTCCTACCGCTCGGCACTGGCTGATGTCTGTGTGCATTAAGAAAGGAAGCACAGAGCGCAGCCCTCTGATACAGTCCTACCGCTCGGCACTGGCTGATGTCTGTGTGCATTAAGAAAGAAAGCACAGAGCGCAGCCCTCTGATACAGTCCTACCGCTCGGCACTGGCTGATGTCTGTGTGCATTAAGAAAGGAAGCACAGAGCGCAGCCCTCTGATACAGTCCTACCGCTCGGCACTGGCTGATGTCTGTGTGCATTAAGAAAGGAAGCACAGAGCGCAGCCCTCTGATACAGTCCTACCGCTCGGCACTGGCTGATGTCTGTGTGCATTAAGAAAGGAAGCACAGAGCGCAGCCCTCTGATACAGTCCTACCGCTCGGCACTGGCTGATGTCTGTGTGCATTAAGAAAGGAAGCACAGAGCGCAGCCCTCTGATACAGTCCTACCGCTCGGCACTGGCTGATGTCTGTGTGCATTAAGAAAGGAAGTACAGAGCGCAGCCCTCTGATACAGTCCTACCGCTCGGCACTGGCTGATGTCAGTGTGCATTAAGAAAGGAAGCACAGAGCGCAGCCCTCTGATACAGTCCTACCGCTCGGCACTGGCTGATGTCAGTGTGCATTAAGAAAGGAAGCACAGAGCGCAGCCTTCTGATATAGTCTCATACATACTGGTCCATATTCAGCAAAGCATCACAATGCTATTGGCAAATTAATTAATCTGTTTTGATATGAATGACAGAAAATTTCATAAACATATCAACCCGAGTAGCAGAAATGAGCAGATGGACTTGTGCACACACACATACATAAACATACACACACTTGTACAAATAGACACATGTGTGTAGGCACTTAGGCCTACAGGCAAAAACATTCATACACTTGCTTATAAGGGCATATGCATAACGACATTCATTAGGACACACACACACACACATACACACACACACACACACACACACACACACACACACACTTATATACACAAACACTTATATATACACACACACACATACACACACAGACACACATACACACACACACACACACACACACACACACACACACACTTTCCCACCTTGTCTGTCCGCCAGACTGCCTTGCAGAATGCGAGCGATGATCAGATTGTTTTCTTCATCCAGACTGACCGTGATCCCCTAAAACAACAAACAGAGCATCAGTCACCAAACCCAGCTTTACACCCCACACCTCCTGGAACACACGATTCAGGTGCCCGCAAGCCATTTAGAGGCTTCTGTTCCATTCTATATTTGTGAGTGTGAAAAAAAAAATCTTCCTCAAACCATTTTTTTTAAAGAGGTTTAATGTCACGAAATTCTGATGCAGAATCATTCTTTGGCAATATGTACTGTAACTTTCAGAGGAAGGTATTGATAGCTTTTTTTTTCCATGTCTATCTATTTGTGTTCTGTCTCTCTATGTCACGGTACACACTGGACCTCACTTTTCAAATTTCTTTCTTTTTACATACTCTCTTAAAAGTACAACTGTTCTTATGTACTCTTTCATCGGTACAACTGTTCTTACATACTCTCATCAGTACATTTGTACATCAGTACAACTGTTCTTACATACTCTCTCATCGGTATAACTGTTCTTACATACTCTCTCATCAGTGCAACTGTTCTCACATACTCTCTCACCAGTACAACTGTTCTTACATACTCTCTCATCAGTATAACTGTTCTTACATACTACTCTCTCATCAGTACAACTGTTCTTATATGCTTTCTCATCAGTATAACTATTCTTATATACTCTCTCATCAGTACGACTGTTCTTATATACTCTCTCATTAGTACAACTGTTCTTACATACTCTCTTATCAGTACAACTGTTCTTATAATCATACTCTCTCATCAGTACTAACTGTTCTTACACACTTTCTCATCAGTGCAACTCTTCTGCAAACTGAGATACCCAAACTGGATTTCCTTTCATGTCTTAATTTCATGAGTTTTCTCCAAATTAGGCATATGGCAAAACATCACATTTACTGCCAGAATAACAATAATAAGTTTTCACAGATGTCAAAAAGAAACAAACCGTGTGTGTGTACATAAAAGTTTCAATCCCAGGGAAACTTACAAACCATTCACCTTAACATTTTATAATACACAGTTCTTTCCCATATCCAAAAAACACTCCATGGGGTTGCTTTTTCCCCACACAAGATCACAGAACAATGGCAGTTCTCATTTCAGGAGGCAATAGAACTTCATTAACCTCTTCACTGCGCTGTTGATAAATGGCGTGCATCATAAAAAGTGTTGTCTGCAACGCTCAGTTGATGAACGCTGTTCGTCATGATTCAACTCTCTTTCTGTTTCGTCCAGCATGGGACTTAGCAAAACATGATAGCAGTGAAGGGGGTTAAAATTTACCACATGCCAGTTCTCTGTTGTCATCAGATGACTATGTAGTGAACACAGAAACAGTTCAAGCTGGATGCTACCTGTCCATTCTGATATTTTTTTCATGTGGCTTCTTAATGTACTTTTTTTAAAATGACATCTAAATGATTTTGAGGAATTTTTTTTCATAAATTTTTTTTTTTGGGGGGGGGGGGGGGGGGGGTCAGCCGGTGAAAAAACTGTGCAGTGATGGCCACCCTCATCGTAGCCTATCGTTCTCCACATCACAAATATCAAAAGTCTAGCTATCCTAATAGAGATAGCTGAACATGCTTTTTATTCACGTAGATCTGTTTGTGCTTGCTTTTTTTTTTTCTTTCTATTTTTGCTTTGGACAGAACCATTTGCGGTGGCAGAATCTGACTCACTCAGGTCTGACACCCCACCCTCCCCGTCCCTCACGGTGACTGACCAGAGGTTGCTTCCCCTGCTTTGTGATGGTCACCAGTCGATGTTCCTCCTCCACCGCACTGAAAGCTGGAGGGGGTGCTGCATACAGCCCCAGCGCCTTGGGCAGGCGGGTGCCGTAGTTCTCCTGGGCCACATCGTCATGAGCGCGGATCAGTGCCTGCCCATCAGCATTTGTCTCCCTTTGAACATCAGGGACACGTTCAAAACCGTCCAACATATAAAAAGTGGCTTGCCAACTCGAAAAGGTCTGGCCATGATATGTTCTGGTTGACCTTTAGTTCCAAACGAATACCACCTAAAATCTTAAAATTTGGAAAAAAAAAGTATAGGCATAAAAATTATGATAACTTTCAGAAGATATATAAATCAAAATCATCAAGACAACATGTTGGTAACTACTGCCAAATAATAGCTAGAAAATCATAACAATGGAACAAGTGATTTTTCAATTTCCACAACTCATAAAACATTGACATCAATCAAGGGATCTTTGAATACCCACTGATCTTCAGCATGCATACATACCTATCATTAATGGGTAACAAATAACAATAAGACTGGATTTCGTAAGGAAAACGAGCCTTTCTGCAGGGCAGAAAGGAAATGGCACATCAAAAGTTATCAGAAGATAAAACTCCATGAGGCTAACACCCAACACTCAGTCCAGAGAGGGCACCACAATGAAGAGACACCGACCTTAATATGAGGGTTTCTAAGGACATCCCGGAGCTGCTTGGCACGGGTGTGGGTGGGAGCACGAGCAGACATGACGTCCAACACATCATCAAACACCTCTCTGGCCTCATCATCCTCCGGGTCTGGCAGCTCTCCTTCTGTCAGGTCATCATACATCTGGGAAACAGGCAACAGAGGGTATGTACCATTCTTTCTGTGCTTAATGTGTAAAGAGCTTTTTAATTTCATTCAACGCAATAAATTTAGAATGCCTCTCAAAAAAAAAAACAAAAAAAAAACACTAATTCATGATACCTTACACTGATTTTTTTCTTGGGCAATTTTTTTCTTTGTCTGTATGATCTTCCTATCCTAACCCTCACACCTCATCACCAGAAAGTAAGTGTCTAACCACCCATGCCAGCTATAGATATGACAGTTTTTGTTTACTGTCGACAATCCTCACACCATTTACAATCCCTTTTTTTTTTCTCACCAGTCCAAGTTATATAAAGGTGACAACATTGACTCACTTTATCCACAAAGATGAGACAATAGTCAACATTTTCGAACTATGCAAAGTAATAAATCCCATAGCTTTACACATTCTATTCGACTGTACAGTTTTCTGTTTAAATACTACTACTACTATGTGATTTATTTTATTTTACACAGCCATGTGGGTAGGACATCTGTCTGAAAAGACAACGCCTTGGGACACCCAGAAGTCGCTGGTTCAAATCTCAGGGAAAAAATTGACAGTAGAAGGCCATCTAGGAGTCATGATCAGCTCTGGCACCTTTACAACGTAACGAGTTCAGAGCCATTACACTTGCCTAATGAGGGTTTCTTCTTTGAAGTCCTTATGCTGTCAAGCCTTCAACAGAGTTCCATCCCTTTAATAAAAACCACAATAACAACAAGAACGCAACCAGATGCACACAACAAGACAAGATTACACCAAATCTGTGTATCGTAAGCACAACAAAAATATCATCAGACTTTTTTTACTTCCCTTTCAGCCTTTGATGTCTTTATCCCTGCAGAGGCTGACCAGAGGATTTTAGAACAGACCTCTACTAGCCTTTCATGCCATTACCTCAAGTAGTGCCCCCAGTGATGGCTCATCGAAGAAGTCTTGCAAGAAATCAGCTTCAGCCTCCGAAGCCCCGACATCTTCAAAGGTGTCGATGTTGTCCTGAATCGTCTCCAAGGCCTCTGTCAAAAACGACCTGACATACACCTGAGTTGAACAACATGACCCCACCCACAGTTCCTCCACCCTCACTCACTATCCAACACCACACACACAAAAGAAAACCCAGTAGACATACCTCACACAGTGGGAACTGAGAAACAAGTCCACACACTTGGTTTTCCTCTGGTCACAGGTGGTCAACGGTGGTCAGTGACAATTGGGATCATGAAGATGATGCTATAAAAATCTGTTCTGGCCTAACACACCACGACAGGGTTGTACCCTACACTTCCTTTCCTTATATAACCCGGTGCTACCCAGGTCCAGAAGATACAGCCATGAGACACTCACAACGTTGGTCAGGATAATTCAAGCAACTTTCTCAGAGATGCATCTACTGAGTGGCTGAAACTCAAGTGCGTGGTCCCAGTCTTGGATTCTGAGCCCACGGCAAATCAAACTTTGGGTAAGAGCTAGCTGGGAAAAACAAATCCCACAATAAATGGCTCTGATGTAACTGGAACCTTACAGCCTCCCCATCTTGCAAGTTCATGATGCTGTTTACTTCACCACAGCAGTGGTAACTTAACAAGCATATATATAATGCTAAAAGGCACCCTCTTCAAGACAAACTATACAACCACAAGCCTGTGCTTGTAGCGTCACACATGGACATATTACAATTCAGCATTCCTTTTCACCTTTTGTAAACATTCTCTTAGTTGTAACTTGTATCCTTTAGACTGCAATCATTCTGCCTGCCAAAACTACCCATTTCTGACTGTAAGTTAACACAAGAATTTTATCTAGCCCCCAATATAAGTATCCCTGAGCACTTGCAATAGCATGCACATAATGGCCTTAACATAAAGCACAACACTGGCTAAAGCACCTAAAAATCCAGGGACCTACCAGACCTTGTGCAATTTCAACTCACATCCCAATAACTTTTCAGCACCTCTAGTTATGTGGGCTCACTGAGGGGAGTTCTAACAGTGTCTAGATTTTCTTATCGCAGACTCGTATGTCAGTAAGTATAATCTTGTTTTTAGCACCAAATGATGAGGATTTATGCAACATCATGAGCAAATGTTATCACGATACAGCATGTGATGATGACACAGTCTGTACCTTTTTGTAATTTGGAGTTTGGTGACATTTTGTATGGCCCAAATGGTTGTAAAATAGTTCCTTCTGCCTAAAGATTATACTTATCAAGATTTCTCCTCCTTGTCATACATTACTGACTGGCAAATCCAAAACAACAAAAAAAACATGCTACATTAATAATCACTACATTGCACACACACACACGCACGCACGCACGCACGCACGCACGCACACACACACACACACACACACACACACACACAAATGTCATAAACACACACACACACACACACACACACACACACACACACACACACACACACACACACACATACACACACACACATACACACACACACACACACACACACACACACACGATTGTACATACACAAACAACACACAGAATACACTCTTTCCTCGCTCCCATCTCCCATCTACCCCTATCCCATCCCCTTCAACCACACACACACACATGAAGAGTGCCACACTCATACAGAGTATGTAGAGAGTAGATACACACACATACAGAGCACACACACACACACACACACACACACACACACACACACACACTCTCTCTCTCTCTCTCACTTGAACCAACTGACAGAAACCACTTCATTTACCGACACTGTGACAGACACAGATCAGCCCTCTACTATACTGACATTATGAAAACAAAAAGTGACAAAATACCCAACAATGTGACAAAAGTGATTAAAACAAGACCTGAACATAATTCCAGTGCACAGCTGGGAATCTGCTGAGCCAAGAACTGACTCAGAACCTGGCAACTTCATCAGCAGATGGTGACATTACAGGACTTTATGTGTGTATTTACTGTCTGCAGGTTGTGACATTATATGACTTCATGAGTGTATTAATTGTCTGTTTACGCCAAACTGTCCAGCTCCTATCAGCTCTGTGTAAATCCTGGCCCAGATCTACTGATGTGCCATGCTTCATACTGTTGATATGCGAGATAACTCACCAATGGCACTGAGTTTCTTTTCTCCGGACGGCATTGGTCTGCTTCTTTTTCTACATCATCTCTCAAGCTGTGATAACACACAGAAGTGGAAATATGGTGAAACAAACAAAAACCAACCAAGAATAAATAATATCAAACCAAGTGTAATATCAATTTACACCAAACATGAGTAAGATAATCTAACACCTCCTCCATTCCCCCCTCCATTCTGCCTCTTCCTTCTAATGTACAAACTGAAAAAAAGGTTGTATTCATGTTTCAGATCCATCTTTGAGCAAGATGTATTCATACATATTCTTGGTAAACATGGAGGTAATCTGACTAAAATGTTCAGGGATTCAGATTTAAACTGAAAGGCTTTACACACACACACACACACACACACACACACACACCACACACATGCACCCTAACCCCAACCACACTCCTTCCCAAATGCCAAGAAATTGACTTGCTTTACCATCATGGTCACTGTCACTCTCAGACAAGCATGACTTCGCAACATGTTCAAAGCTTCCAAAGGGTGTATATTCTCATAGGATTGAACAGCACTGATTTTCAGTTCACACATCGTGAAAAACTGTTTTATGTTACAATAGATTCCACATCATATTCCCATTCAGACGCGTTTTCCCATTATATCAATCACAACATGGCACTCACCCATAAAGTTGTATTAATCAGGATATAGCCAGCAATAGAAAAATGTATAGTATAATTCTATTATGTTGCTGTATTGATGCTGGTTTCAGTCCCATTCTAAATAAAAATTAAGCTGACTTTGCTTGAATTCAATATTCATGACAGTTTTGATGTTATGTTGTACCCACTTAAAAAAAAAAAAGAAAAAGGCACACACACACAAACACACACACACACACACAACACACACACACACACACACACACACGCACTTTTTAAAAAATTTGTACACAAATTACTACTGCTATGTGTGTGCAATTATATAATTTCATGTAAACACAAATCAGATCGTTTCCATGTATTATTTCGTATCTCTTTTCAAGGGAAAGTAGTGCAAGGTGAATGGACATGGGGCGATGTGATCCATCCCAATTTACAAAATAGCACTTGCAGCACTTAAGACTTAAGTATTTATAACAGATTAATTCAGTTTTGTTTCACTTTCACTATCAGTACCACATTAGCTACACCATCAACCTGATTAAAACGTGTGTGTGTGTGTGTGTGTGTGTGTGTGTGTGTGTGTGTGTGTGTTGTGCATGAGTGAGCGAGTGAGCGAGTGTGTGTGTGTGTGTGGTGTGTGTGTGTGTGTGTGCGTGTGTGTGTGTGTGTTCACACATGCATGTACTTGAATGTATTTTTGTACCTC